>CAUYRT010049278.1:0-12084 GCA_963574885.1 Lepilemur ruficaudatus
ATGAGGGCTCTGCCCTCATGAATGGGATTAGGTGCCCTTACAAAAGGGCCTGATAGAGGGAGTTTACTCTTCTTGCCCCTCTGTCCTTTCCACCATATGAGGACATACTATTCTTCTTCTCCGGATGATACAGCAAGTTACCCTCTTGGAAGCAGAGAGAGCAGCCCCATCAGACATTGAACTTGCCGGGTTGATCTTCACTCAACCTTCAGAACTGTGAGAAATAAATTTCTGTTGTTTGTAAATTACCCAGTCCCTAGACTTACTTTGACACAGCAGCACAAACGGACTGAGATAACAGGTTTTTATAATTAAGATAAGGATCTTGAGATAAAATCATCCTGGATCACCCAGGTGGTCTCTATATCCAATGACAAGTGTCTTTCTAAGAGGCACACGGAGTAGAGACCCCCAGGGAGAAGGCCACGTGAGGATGGAGGTGAGAAACAGAGTCAGGCAGCCCCACATCAAGGACTGCCTGGCACCCCCAGACGCTGGACAAGGGGAGCAGAGACTCCCCCCTGGAGCCTGCGGTGGGAGCGCGGCCCTGCTGCCACCTTCATCTCGGATTTCTGGACTCAGAACCATGAGAGAATAAATTCCTTCTGTTTTAACCCCCCAAGTTTATGGTCACGTGTTATAGCAGCCCTAGAAAATGAGACACATCGCCACACTCAGCCAAGAGCAGGGCCCGGGGTATACACGGGAGGTACCGGCTGAGGCTCAGAGCTGCGCAAGTGACGTCCCTTCAGGAACACACGCAGAACCCACCCTTCACTGGCCCCTGAAGCCCCAGACACACCAGGCCTGAGTGTCAGGTAAGTGACACTCACACATGGCGGGGGGCACAGACCCTGGCAGCACCCCCCTGCCAAGCCGGTCTCAGGGGAGAAGCGTCTACGGCAGCCGGGGGAGAAGAGTGGGATTATCACTGAAACCATCCTATAAGCGCTCGGCTTACTGACCATGATAACAGCCACTAGTGTCCGTTAAGTACCCGTATATGACACCAGTATGGCGCCCGGCGCTTTGTGAAGCCCCTGCCCAGCTGCTTTCTCCTTTAATCCTCTCAGCAACCCTATGGGGTAAGCTCAGTTCTACAAATGAAGACACCGAGGTTCATAGATAAGAGGAACTGCACAATTTCACACAGTTGGTTACTAAATCTCAGGACAAGGACCAGGGCTCTGTCCCCGGACCCAGCACAATCCATTGGGATAGGCAGGACCTGGAACAAGCAGGGATGTCGTGCAACCAGGCGCGAAGTTCTGGGCTGGGACGACTGGCCAGGTCTCCAAACACAAGGACACGACTGAGGCTAGGGCACCTGGGAGCATCCCGGGGAGACGCCCTGAACGCAAAGGAGGTGGGTCAGAGCTGAGCCTTGACCAACAGGCAGACAGCAGGGGAAAGAGTCGTAAGCCTAGTAAGTGAGCACCTTCGCCGCTCAGCTCAGACCCCCCCAGACAACGGGACACTGAGGCTGAAAGGGCAGCTGTACCCTGCGTGGCCTCCCTTGGTTCTAGGCCCTGTCCCCACTGCCTTCCGATGTTCCCCACAAGGTCAACATGTGCCCCAGAAATACAGGCTCATTTTAATATGAGCTGCAGGCAAAAGGAATCCCTCTGACAGGGACAAGGAGATCATAAAATGCATTCCAAGGCCAACCTCGGGACTCTGCATAGCTCTGAATTACCCACATCTCTACTCAGTCCAATCCCAAAAACCTTTATGAGGATGCTGGCCTTGCAGGTCCTTCTGGTCACCATGGGGACCAGCTGTGACCCCTGTTTAGGTTAGGGCAGCCGGACTCGGGACACAAGTGCTGGGAGCACAATCCAGGAGGATGCCCCTCCTCCAGGTCAGTCTCAGTACACTGGGCTGGATCCTTGTTTTGGCCCTTTTCCCATCCCCTCACTGTCGTCCACACGCGTCAGGCAGGGTCCCGATACACAGACTCTCACAGGGCCACTGCATGAAATGCAATTGCAATTCCTGTTCACCCCACCCAGACAGGCCCCTCAGCTGTGGGCACCTGGAAGGGCGGAAATCAGGAGTCCTGAGGATAAACTATATTAACAACAGAAAAACTGGGGTGCTTCCTCCCAGACTTTCTCTCTAAGCATTGCTATTCTCTGCATATTGCATAAACAAAGTATTTTTAGAGGAATAATAATGACTAATATTTATGGAGCACATGCTACATACTTCTGTTCTAAGTGATAAATGTATATTATCTCAATTAATCCTCAATACATGAGGCAGGTATACTTATTACCCCATGCTACAAATGAGGAAACTGAGGCACAGAGAAGTTACACAGCTATAGACGTGGGAAAACCTTAAAACCCAGGCAGACTGGCTCCAGAAATTGTGTTCTTAACCACTACTCTACATTGCTTCCACTTTTTGAGAAAGAACCTCAAAGGGATCTGGGACCGCCAGGTCAAAGGAACTGGATTAGGCTCCATGGCAGAGGAGATCAAGTGGCCAGTCTGAAAGAAAGGGGGATGGATTGAAGAATCACTACAGAGGGGAAGAAGGTTCCCAGAGAGAGCATTCTGGGAGCCCCGCTAGCCTGCTCCTCCCACACGGAGAAGGAACAAGGCCCAGCTGGCCTAGACGCCCAGGCCAAGGCCTGTAGATTGGGCTCCCCTCTGGGCCCCCCAGCTGGGAAGGCGAGGTGCTCAAAGATACACAGGAACAGGCAAGGGACTTGCATGAGCTGGTGGCTCTGGGTTTCCTAGAGAGAAGCCAAGAGACTGTGTGTTTATCAAGGGCAAGACTACATCTAAATCATCACCACCATCATCACAGCCAATCACTGGGCACCTACTCTGTGTCAGGCACTCCATTAGCTATTAATACTTCCCGGATTACCTCATTACTGTTCACACCCACTGGTCACTGTCCCTATTAGAGGGGTAAAGAGATTAGAGGTCAGGGAGATTAAGTGACTTGCTCAAATGATTCACGCAAAGCAGTTCGGAGTAGTGGGTTAAGACAGCACAGACAGACCTGAGTCCAAATCCTGGCTCTGCCACTCACCCACTATGGGACCGCTAGCAAATAACTCAACCTCTGGTGACAACTTCAATCAGAGATGCCAGAAGTCATTTATCTTAAGCGACAACTCCAAATGACTGTCAGTGGCTGCCTGCAGTGCTTTGTTGGACAGGATTCTGAGACCACATCTAAGCTCTTGGGAAAGAGTGCCACGATCGATCGCTAATATCTGCCACAGGGGCAGAAGGGTGGTGTGATGACACAGATGTCACATATTTTCCATCCCTCATCTAGAGAAACACCATGCTGGTAGAGAGACAACACAAATAACACAAATACGTGGGAGCACGTATACAGCCAGTGGATTTTTGACTAAGGACCCAAAGCAATTCGATGGTGAAAGGAAAGTCTTTCAACAAATCGTACTGAAACAATTGGATATCCGTATGGGGACAAATGGACCTAGACCCCTACATTGTGCCATACACTATTAAATTAAATTGAGGCAGACCTTAGACCTACAGCTAAAACTATAAAGCTTCTAAAAGAAAAGATGGCAGAAAACCTTTTTGAGCTGGGATAAGCAAAGATCTTAGGATACAAAGGTATATACACAAAAGGGAAAAAAAAATCCATAAATTAGACTTCGTCAAAACTTCTGCTCATCAAAGACACTGTCAAGAAACGAACTTAAGGGGGAAAAGCAACAAACGTAACCTAAACATTTGTACCCCCATAATATGCTGAAATGAAAAAATATATAAATATTCAATATCTTTAAAAAAAAAGAAATGAACTTATATCCAGAATATGTAAAGAATACCTACAAGAAGACAACCCAACTTTGAAGGTGGAGGACAGATAAAAAAAATAAGAATAGTCCATAAGCCATTGAATATGAAAAATATTCACAATATGAATTTGAAATACTGTGAAAAATTGTGAAATATTCGCAATATGAATATGAAAAAATTTCACAATATGAAAAAGTGTTCAACATCATTAGTCATCAGAAAAATGCAGATTAAAACCACAATGAGATAGCACTCAAGCGGGTAAAATTAAAAAGACTGACAATGACAAATATTGACGAGGATGTGAAGCAGCCCGACCGCTAATGACATTGCCGGTGGGAACGTAAAATGGCACAACCATTTGGCAAATAGTGTCGCGGTTTCATAAAAGTTAAACAGTCACATACTAATTTGACCCAGCAATTCCACTCCTAGAAGTTCACCTAAGAGAAATGAAAACAAATGTCCAAACAAACAAACAAAAAATAACTTATACCAGAATATTCATAGCATTTGGCTATTCATTACAGCCAAAAACTGGAAACAGCCCAAATACCTCTCAACAAGAGAAGACACAAATTGTAGTGTGTTCATGCAATAGACTCTGGTTACTCAGCAAGAGAAAGGAACAAGTACTGATGCATCATCCAGCAGCACGGGCAAATCTCACTTAGCTGGACACACACAAGTATATACTACATGATTCCATTTCCATTAAGTTCTAGAACAGGCAAAACTAAATTTATGATTTAAAAAAAAAAAAAGCCAGAACACTGGTTGCTTCTGTAGGAGGTGGTTGGGACTGACCAGGCAGGGACACAGGGGAACTTTCTGGGGTGATAGAAATGTCCTCTATCTTGATCAGGGTTATGAGTGCCATGGGTGTATCCATTGGCAGAGGTATGCAGCTAAGATTTGTGCATTTCCATGACTGGAAATTTTCTAAAATCTAGTTACACCTAGATAGTTATTTGCAAGAAGCGTTAGCTAGTTGGCCTTAAAACATGACCAAAATCTGGGAAAATATGCACACATGCAGGCGTGCACACCCGAGGAGGGGGGCTCTTTCAGGTAGGTGCGCATGCAGACAGCTCCACCTTCTTACAGCCTCCAGGAAGCACCCCACCCACAGCGGCCAAATAAGTCCTTCCTCGGATCTGCCTTAAATCAGACATGCACTGCCCTGGGGCCCCCTGTCCACTGGATGGAGTCAAAGGGCTGCTGGGCAGTGGCACCCAAGGAGATGGCATGTGTCCCAGCCACATCTGGAGCAGGCAACATGAGTGGAGTCTGTGTGGAGACCAGAGATGGCTCCCCAGGACCCATAGAGCCCCAACAAGAGCACGGCTGAACCTCCCTCCTGCGGTGGTTATGGGGGAACAAATACCTGCCCTCTCCTGTCCCCCTACAGGGCTTTCTGGAAGAGGGGAAACCAAGCCTCCCTGCTGATGTCCTCGGGCCCAGGAAGGCTCCAACATCCTTCCCATAGAAGCCTCCTCCCTCCTGCATACAAAATTGGTAGATCTGAGGGGGCCTGACACCCCCTCACTCAACACTGACAGAGGGGCAGTCTCCCCGTCCAGCCCAGACAAAAGAGAGGGGACGGGAACCAGGAGCACACAGAAGAGACGGAACCAGGCCAGGGGCAGTGCTGCAAGCTGGAGCAGGGGCCAGGAGGAGCCCAGCCCAGGTCTGCCCCAAGGGATGGAGAGGGAGAGAGGAGAAGGCTCCCCAGTCTCCACTCTCTTTCCTGGCACAGGAAGCTTGCACACCTGCCTCACCTGCCTCAGAGGGTTGCGGGGGCATCTGTTGGTCTGGAAGAGCAACACACTAAAGGATCGATGCAGGACCCTGACTTTCTGCTCAGTCGGACAGTGGGAACCCAAGCCTCCGCTATCCCCTTCTGGAAAGGTCTGAGAGGGGGCTGCCTTCAGACTCGCAAAAAGAGGGGTGGAGAAGGCTGGGCAAGGGTCACCTCCCAGCTGCCTGAGCCAGCACAGGGCCTGGTGGGACCCCAGGGACAAGGCTAACAGTTCCAATCAAGGTCAGATTAAGTCCCGGCAGAGTCAACTTCAACGAAATGCTCTGTGCCTTTACTGTGAGCTTCGAGACAATCCGAAGGTCAACCCCACCCAACTCCTTCACTTCAGGAAGCCTGGAAAGCTTGCTGTCTGTGGTCCCAGGGGTCAGCCCAAGCCCCACGCTTCCGACTCCCCGGCCCTGCCTCCTCACACAGCCTTCCCCACTCCTCTCCACCCCACCAAGCAGCCACACTGCACATCTGAGCCTTGTCACATGCGGAGCCATATGGTTTCTCCTGCTCAGTCAAGGCGCCCTGTAGACAACAGGCTCTTTGACGGTGGAGGACTACAGCTTCGGTGTGACCCTACAGGACCTAGCACGATTCTGGGCACACAGTCGGCCTTCCCTGAATGCCTGTTGATCCATCTGGGCATGAAAACCAGATTCACGAAAAACGTGGGCCTGGAGGCAATCCCCAGCCTTCCCACGGAGGCAGCCCAGGCCCCTCTCCCAGCCCACCCTGCACCATCCAGTTGGAGCTCTGGCTGGGAACTGGGCTCTCATTCAGCCCATCTGCTCAGCATCTCTTTGGTTGCTTTTTTATCAACTTCATATTAGAAAAAAAAAAATCCCCTTGAAAAACACAAACAGCAAAGAGGTGGGGGAGGGTGTGTAGAGGGCCAGTGGCAGCAGGCGTGGGGGTGGGGGAGACTCTGGGGGAGGCCAGCTAGCGCTTGGCGATGGGAGGGGGCTGTCCTCAGGTGTGGGGGGGGAGATGAGATGAGTATTTCACCAGAAATAGTTTGGGTCTCAGAATTTAACTTACTCTGTTCTCTACTGCTTCAGTAGAGCCTTGGGTGAGCCATTGCCCACCTCTGGGCTTCCAGTTTATCTATAAAGGAAATGGCTTGTCCGTCCCTGACCTTCTGTGACCCCCAAGCTAATCAACCAAAGGGGTATCCCTGCAGCCCCCTGCCCGAGCCTGCCTTGCTAAGGGAACCAGGTGAGACCCTCTCCTGCCCAAACATTCGGGGAGTGGAGAACCGATTCATGAACCCCCAGGGCCAGGGACCCTGGGAGAGAGTCCAGCTTCCACCCCAGGATGTGTCAGGTCTCAGTGTGCAATAGCAACCTGGGGAGGCTGGGAGGTGTCAACCACACAGAGGCGTGTCCCACACTTGGAGACAGGCATGGCCAGCAGGAGCCCAGGTCTGCTGGGATGTCAGATTCAGGAAAAGCCAGGGTCTTGGAGGATCAGGAACAGAACAAGCTCCTCCAACCCAGATGTCCCGTACAGTCAGCAACCATAAACATCTCCCAGGCACCAACACCAAGCCAGGGCTTAGGGACCCAAAGAACAGGACGCAGTCTCTGCACTCAAGGAGCTCAATGTAGGGGAAGAGTCGGACACCCAGCAATGCGGAGCTGCCATATTATTTGATAAGTGCAGTCACAAAAGAGACACTCCCTCTGCGGTGAGCAGGTTGGTGTTAGGTGAGGATTGTGGTTTTTAAATCCCTTATGGGCAGTTAGCGTTGCACAAAGGGAAAAAATGTCCTAGCCACAGACAGACTCCTAATTGTGGCCACAGGCTATCTGAGCCACAGGATAAACTCAAATGACAGTCACAAAGAGACTCCTTAGTCCAGGTCCAACACACATGCTCTCCCCCAACAGCAGCCACAGAAGGGTCCCAACCCAGTCTGAGTCCCCAGGACAAGCCCTCATAGCTTCCTTAGTTCCCAGCTCTGGCCCTGCCCTTGGGGTAAAGTCAAGTCACAGGCTAGGAAATCCCTAAGCTGAGCTCGAAGAGAAGGACAGAGCATTGGTGGGGGGTGATGGGTATCTTCTGACTGTGGGTCACTGAGGTTTCCCTGAAGGTTGTTGCTCTGCTCTGGGCTTGCCTGAAGCCCCCTCCCTCACAGCCTGTGAAGCCAGAGCAGAGTAGGGACAGGAACCCAGTGGTATTTTTCTTTCCTTTTTCTTTCTTTCTTTCTTTTCTTTTGAGACAGAGTCTCACTCTGTCATCCTGTCTAGAGTACAGTGGCATCATCATAGCTCACTGCAGCCTCACACTACTGGGCTCAGGCAATCCTCCTACCTCAGCCTCCCAAGTAGCAGGGACTACAGGCACATGCCACTATGCCCAGCTAATTTTTTCTATTTTTGGTAGAGATGGAGTCTCGCTCTTGCTCAGGCTGGTCTTGAACTCCTGGCCTCAAGGGATCCGCCCACCTAGGCCTTCCAGAGTGCTAGGATTACAGGTGTGAACCACTGTGCCCGGCCCACAAAGCATTCTTCCAATGAATATGTTCACCAGCCATCCCTTGCTGCCGTCTAGATTGCACCACCTGCTTTCTGTCCCACATCTCCTTGGACCCTCCTGGCTCCCTCCTTTCAACATTTCCACACACTCAAGTCTCTGCATCTCAGGAGTAACGTCTATACCCTCTGACTCTCACCATCTCCATCCACTCCTCAACACGCTGCCATCCACTGTCCACCCCATCCCTCCCCAGGACTGGTCTGAACTGCATCCCCAGCACCCACCAGGCCCTGAGCCCAGTAGCCGCTGTGCACGCCATATCGCACTTGGCCTCTCCGCAAGAGGTGGCCCAGCTGCTCATCCCTCCCTCCCTATCTCAGCCTAGCCTCCTCCACAGAAAGCCCAGCCTTTGCCTGGGGGACCCCCTCATGGTGCCACCCAAGAACCTCTTCTCTTCTCATCCCAGCCCCTCCCTGGAGAGCTCATCCATCCCAAAGCTTCAATTCCCTTCTCTGCGAGAATGACTCCCAGACTTCTACCTCCAGCCCACACCTTCCTTCTGCACCTGGTCCCAAATACTCAGCCACTCACTGACAGCCCCATTCATGCCCCAGGCACATCCAACTCAGGGCTTAGAATTCAACCCTCATCCCACCTCCCAGGGCCACCTCTTATCTCCGGGAATGGCAGCACCAGGCATCCACTTGCTCCAAACTCCAGGGCCATTCCTGCCTTCTCCTTTGGCCCTGGGAACTAAAATAAGATCTTAAGCCCCCCTGCTGACTGAATGGACCCCTATTGGGCTAAGAGGACCCCAGAAATAGCCTAAAGCTGAGTTGCTGGCCAGAAGAAGGGAGGTCAGACATGCCTCATCATGCTCCTCTCCCTTCTTGGAGACATTCTTTGTAACTCAGGCCTAAGGCTATGCAAGACAAACCAGCAGGTCCTCAATTTACACAACAAATCACTTGAATCCAGGTATTAGGCCTATGGCTTATCTCTGATTAACAGACTTCCTTATCTGAATTTAAAACATTCCTAGCCTTTTGCCAAAGCTTCATTTCTTTAGCAAATTACAAATCAAAGAGTCTTTAAACCCAACTACAACCTGTAGGTGCCCCCACTTTGAAATGTCCCAATTTTTAGGGCCAAACCAATGTACACCTTCCATGTATTGATTTACAACATTACGAGTAATCCCTGTCTCCCTGAAATGTATGAAACCACACACACAATAACCTAACCACAGGGAGTCCATGGGCTCAAGTCTTCTTGAGTGTGGCTCTGGGCCATGGTCCTCAAACTTGGCTCAGAATAATCCTCTTTAAATTATTTTACAGAGTTTGGCCTCTTTCCTGTTGGCACCCCAAATCCTCACATCTTCATCAGTTTACTGCTTGGTGAATCTGATCTTCGACCACTTCTCAGTAACCCCGCCAGCCCCACGAGTCAGACCTCTGCGCTCCCCCCTGGACTCTTGCAGGGCCCCCCCTCGTCCACGTTCCACTTTCTTTCCCATGCATTCTCTACACAACAGCCGGGTGATTTTTCCAAAGTGCCATCATCTTAATCTTCTGGCTAAAACCTTCAATGACTTAAGTGCTCTAATTAGGATAAACTCCAAAATCTTTAGCAAAACTTCCAAGTGTCTGTTTTGGTCCCCACCTACAAGCCCAGCTTCTTCAATCCTAACTTTGGAGGCACCAGCCATTCTGGTCTTCCAGCTCCTCTTGGTGCAACCTTCTGTCTTGGTGGCCTCAGGGCATTTACACCTCCTACAGCAGTGCTTCTCAAGCTGTCACATGCACACAACTCACTTGGAAATGTTGATACAATACAGATTCTGATCAGTGGTATGGGTTGGAGTGTGAGAGTCTGCACGTCTAAGGAGCTCCCAAATGGTGCAGGTGAGGCTGCTCCCTTGCCCTCACTTTGAATAGCAAGGGTCTAGAACACTCTACTCCACTCTAATGCCACTGTTGCCTAACTAACTCCTATCCAATTCTAAGGGCTCAGCTTAAATATTCTCTCCTCAAAGAAGCCTTACCTGACCCTCTCCAAGACTAGGTTAGGGTCCCCCACCAATTAACCCCACACTCTCCCTGAGCTATGCTGTGCTTCTCCTTTGAAACATTCATCACACCTAACTGTCCATCCTTCATTCTTTTTTTTTCTAAAGAGCCGAGTTATTTATTCAATTACATTAAAAATCTAATACAGATATGACTTAACTTTTTTAAATCTGTCTGCATTTCCCCATGGGTTTTTTTAATCTCAGAATATTACGGGAGTGTAACTGTTTTGGTTACATGGATTGCTTTTGTGCTGCTTGAGTCAAAGGTGTAAGTGTGCCCATCACCCAGATAGTGTACATTGTACCCACTAGGTATGATTTCATCCATCCCCTCCCCCTTCCTCCCACCTGCATGATTTCCATTGAGTTTTACTTCCATTTGTGCAAATGAGTGTTGATTGGTTAGCTCCAATTTAACAGTGAGTATCTGTGGTGTTTGTTTTTCTATTCTTTAGATATTTCACTTAGAATGGTCTCCAGTTCCATCAAAATTGTTGCAAAAGGTATTAATTCATTTTTTTTATAGCTGAGGAGTACTCCATGGTATACATATACCACATTTTATTAATCCACTCGTGAACTGACGGGCACTTGGGTTGTTTCCACATCTTTGCGACTGTGAATTGTGCTGTGATAAACATTCTAGCGCAGGTATCTTTTTGATCAAATGAATTTCCTTTGGGTAAGTACCCTGTAGTGGGACTGCTGGATCAAATGGTAGGTCTACTTTTAGTTCTTTGAAGAATCTCCACATTATTTTCCACAGAGGCTGCACTAGTTTGCAGTCCCACCAACAGTGTAAAAGTATTCCTATCTCTCTGCATCCACACCAGCATCTATTGTTTTGGGACTTTTTGATAAAAGCATTCTCACTAGGGCTAGGTGATATCTCATTGTGGTTTTGATTTTCATTTCTCTGATGATTAGTGATGTTGAGCATTTTTCATATGTTTTAGGCCCAATAGTCTATCTTCTTTTGAAAAGTTTCTATTCATGTCTTTTGCTCACTTTTTAAAGGGGTTCTTTGATTTTTTTTCTTGCTGATTTGATTGAGTTCTTTGTAGATTCTGCTTATTAGCCCTTTATTGGATGTATAGCATTCAAATATTTTCTCCCATTCTGTAGGTTTCAATTTACTCCATGGATTGTTTCCTTGACTGTGCAGAAGCTTTTTAATTTAATCAAGTCCCATTTATTTATTTTTGTTGTTGCTGTGATTGCCTTTGGGATCTTCTTCATAAATTTTTCGCCTAGGCCAATATCTAGAAGCGTTTTTCTAACATTTTCTTCTAGAATTTTTATGGTTTCATGTCTTAGATTTAAGTCTGGGATCCATCTTGAATTAATTTTTGTGAGTGTTGAGAGATATGGATCCTGTTTCAATCTTCTACATGTGGCTAACTTTTCCAGCACCATTTATTGATAGGGTTTCTTTTCCCCAGTGTGTATGGCTATCTACTTTGTCAAAGATCAGATGGAAATATGTGAATGGTTTTATATCTGGGTTCTCTGTTCTGTTCCATTGGTCTATGTCTCTATTTTTGTACCAGTAACATGCTATTTTGGTTACTATAGCCTTGTAATATAGTTTAAAGTCTGGTAAAGTGATGCCTCCAGATTTCTTCCTTTTGCTTAAGGTTGCTTGGCTATTCAGGTTCTTTTCTGGTTCCAAACAAAGCGTAGAATTATTTTTTTCTAATCTGTGAAAAATGACGTTGGGGCCAGGCGCGGTGGCTCACGCCTGTAATCCCAGCACTCTGGGAGGCCAAGGCAGGTGGATTGCTCAAGGTCAGGAGTTCGAAACCAGCCTGAGCAAGAGCGAGACCCTGTCTCTACTATAAATAGAAAGAAATTAACTGGCCAACTAAAAATATATAGAAAAAATTAGCCGGGCATGGTGGCGCATGCCTGTAGTCCCAGCT
>CAUYRT010049280.1:0-15956 GCA_963574885.1 Lepilemur ruficaudatus
ACAGAATGAAAGGAGGTTACCCAGCAAGATATAAGAGGCAGGAACAATTATTGTATTTAAGAAATTTAAAGAAAAAAGGAGGAAGCACTTCCCAAACCATTCTATGAGGCTAATATTACCCTGATATCAAAACTAGGCAAAAACATCACAAGGAAAGAAAATTACAGGTCAATATCTCTTAAGACTAAAGATGCAAAAATTCTCAAGAAAATACTAGCAACTCAAATTTAGCAACAAGCACACTATCTGGGGGATGGGCATACTTATAACTTGCTCAAACAGTGCAAAAGCAATTTATGTAACCAAAATGTTTGTACCCCATAATATTCTGAAATAAAAGAAAGAAACTAAAAAAATTAGCTATCATACCTCTCATCTTCCTAATGATCAGGACCTGAAGTTCTAAAAGAAGAATGTGTATGGAATAATGAAGAGACCTATTACTCTACCTGGCATTGCAATTTATATTTATCCTGTGGCTTCTTATAAAGGAGAAATAGTACAAAAAAAAAAGTAATTAAGACGCCAAAAAAGGCATTTTGAAGGGATAGCTATGAAAATAATCAGCTGAATAATGTTATAATAATGGTGGCTGACACTGAGAATGAAACCAAACCATGTACCAGACACTCTATAAAGACACATGGCCACTGTTGCCTTTCAATGCTGGATGTCAGTAATGCCACTTCTTCCCCAGAATGGTCATTCCTCAATGCTTGGAACCTAAAAGCAAAGAATATGTTGTTTTGGGGGATTTAATTGTGGAAGGGCTTTGGTCTCTCACCAAGACTTCCTAGAAGAAAGATTTAAAGTGTTAATTATCCATGAAAAGAAAAGATAATTATCTTTATGTTGGAGATATATAAACAATTGAAAAAAGTATGAAATACCTGAAATATTGAAGGATTTATTTAGGTACTTAAAACTATATGTTGCATTTTTATATTAACTTTAGGAATTTAATATAATTTTACTTCTTTAAATCATTTTTCTCAATGAAACCCTACTAGGTATAGTCTTCATTTCCTTTTTACAATTAATGCTGATATTTGAAGCTCCAAGAATTTGAGTAAGTCTCAACTAAAATTGATAATAGAGACCTGATGCTTTGGACTGGCATCAGCGGCAGTGACCCAGGAATGGAAGCCACTGGGTCCCTATTGTGCTCATTCTCCTGTGTAGTGTCACCATATGGTCTCGAAGCAGATCCCTGATCATTCTGGACATCTGCGGTGGTGGTGAGGGCCCCCTCATGGCTTGGGCCACAGTGTCCATGCGGGGGTGTGGAGCCCTAGGCTTTTCTCCTCCTTTCCTTCCCCACGTGCGGACGCGTCCCCCGTGAACCTTCTGATCTTGCCAAGTAGATCACCCTGTTACCTTCTCCTTTACTCTGAATGTCCCTATAGCTTCTCTGATGATTCACCATGCTCTCACCAAGAAGGTCCATCCATTGGTGGGCATCCACCTTCAACTTTCCATCCTCTCCTTGAGATCGGCGCCTGTGGGCTGCTTCTAGTCCACCATCTTGCCAAGAATCCAGATTGTTATATATTTGTAGGCAACATTTGCTTCTCTACAATTGTGCCACTACAAATATAGAAGGCATTTGCAAGTCTCTTTTTGCAATCCTTTAGAAAATAAATATACGGAATATATACAATTATTAGTCAATTTAAAATAAGTAAAATTTCAAATATATATATATATATCAAAAGAGTTCTCAATTTGCCTAGATATTTTCCAAAGTCTAATGTTTTGTTTGTAAATAAAGATAAAAATAAAAATTGTTGGATGTATAAACTTAGCTCTATACACATATTATGTGTTTCATCTTACTACAATAATTTTATACACTCGGTAGATACATATCAGTACAATCACATGTAATATTTGCTATTCTGTAGCAATTTCTTCAAGACTAGAAGTGAAAGAAAAGCTTTGATTTTTATGAAAACATTTCACAGAATGTATTTATTTTTCTCATTAAAGTTACATCACACTTTTTTATATAATTCAGGTAAAATTTACACTTCTATTTTCTGAGGTATAAATTGAAACAAGAAGAGTGGAGAGACAGAGAGATAAGGTGTATTAACTAACTTTCACCTAACCAAGTCATACTCAATGTCTCCATTTTGCTGGAAATGCCCAGTGACTGATCCCTACAGTATTCCAAACACTCTGTTAGAAAACTAGTCCCATGCACAGAGTCAGACTCTTGCTCTCAAACATGTTTATGCCAATTACACTTGTGTTTGTGATAAAATAATCAAATATTATGTAAATCTATGAAATATAGGTTTGTAATGAAGATGATATTTGTTGTCATGCTACTAACTTAAATGTTTTTGGAGGACTTAAGGCTACAACAGATCTTTGATGAATTTTTGGGCAGGACAACTGTTAAAGTTTGGAGTATATAATAATTAGGAAGTTGCTACTTTTCAATTGCTTTGCAGTGTCTAAATCCTAACCTCACTGTAAAGAAATTCATACTAGAAATGGTAGAAGTGCATTTCGGACTAAATGTTTTTTTGCAAAACAGTTAATACCAAACTACTAACAGTAGACTAAATAGGAAGGAAGCAGAATGTTGGTTCCATATACAAAGTTTGGTGAATAAATGTATATGTATGTTTTATGTTAAAGTATTTAAGATACGGTAAAAAGGCAATGATAAAGTTTGACTTTTACTCAAATCTTGATAATCTTGTACAAACTTTAGCTCAGTTCTCAGTTGAATTCTAATAAAGTTGGACACCCTACATTACTACTGGAGAAGTGCCATTTGTATGATCTTTATGCATTCTTATATATGCTCTGGACACTGCAAGGAATTCATGTACATTTCTAAGATACATGTATGTTTTTTGAATCTGAATTTTCTTTAAATTTAGAATGGTAATTCACAAATTATCATTTTTTAATTCCCCAGAATTTAGAAATGTACTAGTCCATACTGTGGATAATGTGTTTATTAACTACAATAACTTTTAATTTTAGAAGTTGATTGCATTTGATTTATTTGTAACTCAATATATATAATATATATGTACATGTATATACTACCCTAACACATATTTGTTTATATAATTGTATTTACTTTGTGATATAACTGCTCTGTGCTTTTTTTCTCCACAACTGCAAAATATGCATAATAGATTTTTGTTAGAACTGAGAGGGTCAACTAATATACACAGAACACTGATAGACAAAGAGATAATACTGAGTTTTAGCATTTTTATCATTATTCTAAATATCATTAAGCAAGTGATATTGAAGACTTTCGATTTGAATTCTATTCCATTATCGAACTATTCTTAAGGTACCTGCAAATGCTGAAAATAAAAAAAATGTATTTTATACCAGTATTTTCAGAGTACACATATTATTATTTTGATGTGCAATGTGATAAATAAATGGCTGCTTTTATTTATATGTATAAAATCTCATTCTATTTTCCAAATTCTTGAAGTTGACACTTTTAACAATCCCAGAATATAGTAAATTACTGGAACATTTCAAATCCTGAATTATTTCATGATACTTTATTTCCAAATGATACACTGACAAGAAACTATAAAAGCTGAATATAGCACAAAATTATAATTTTACTAAACAAATACAGACTATTTGGCAAAAATTTGAAATTGAACATTTTGAGAATTAATAACCTAATTTGGATGAAACTTCTTCCGTGAAATTATTCGATTAAATTTCTCCAAATTTTTGCTTTACTTGTCAAGAAAACACCTTTATGAACCAATTCAATGCATACTATTTTATCAAGCTGTCAGTTTTGGCTCTCTCTGATGAATGTGATTATAATAATAATTTTTACACTAAAAAAAGTAGACATACTTTAGCAATTTATGTTTTTAGTCATACGTGAAGATAAAACTAGTTGAAAGTAGGTGTCCTATATATATCTCTCTCCTTTGCCTTTCTATGATTTCATTTTTTTATAGGCATGCCATGTAATTTACTGGAAAGGCATAAATATAAATACTAAAATAGTCATTAGTACATCATTGTCAAAGAGTAGTTACTCAGTAAAGTTTAGTTTTGTATTTTAGGAATGATATTGGCAGAAACTTGGTTAAATAAGATATATAAATATGCGTGAGAAGATACGCTGCTAATTTTATTACTTCTATTTTTCTATACCTGTTCTATCAGAATGTAAGACATGAAATTTTTTAGTAAGTTAGGCATTACTTTTTTAAAATTTAAAAAACCTGTGAGCATTCAAAAATAAAGATATTAAGCACTAAGAAATCCCATATGTAGTTGAAATTCTAAATTCTGATGAAATATTCCAAATGATCCGAATGAGTTATGTTTTGTACAGCTGATTATTGACAACCACCCTTTTATAAGATTGAATCATATCTCGAGTTTCTATCAATCAGCTCTCTGAAAATGTGAATAGTGGCGTTAACCACCTCCCAGGTCAATCACTCTTCATTTGTTTCACCAGGTCACACCTTACTCTTTTTTTTATTTTTATTTTTTTTGAGACAGAGTCTCACTCTGTTGCCCGGGCTGTAGAGTGCCCTGGCATCAGCCTAGCTCACAGCAACCTCAGACTCCTGGGCTCAAGCGATCCTTCTGCCTCAGCCTCCCGAGTAGCTGGGACTACAGGCATGTGCCACCATGCCCGGCTAATTTTTTTTTTTTACATATATTTTTAGTTGGCCAATTAATTTCTTTCTATTTATAGTAGAGACGGGGTCTCGCTCTTGCTCAGGCTGGTCTTGAACTCCTGACCTTGAGTGATCCGCCCGCCTCGGCCTCCCAGAGTGCTAGGATTACAGGCGACGCCTTACTCTTAAATAAGGTACAGTACATTTAACACAGCAGATATTGGGGATAGAACCAATAACATTTGATTAACATATCAAACTTTCTCAATTATCTCTAATTTCTCATAGTATGCAGACTTCTCGATTTCGTGTGAAATTAACTCTAAGTCATCTCTAATTGAATTTTTAGGGCTCTTCTTAAAAGCAACTGTACATATCCTCAAAAAATTTGTTAAACAACTTCTGGTGGTAGAGTGGCTCCAATGATGAGTGTTCCAGTTAATATTTGTAGAATACTATATAAACTTTACAATGTGCTCTCCTGCTGTTTTTCAACTTATTTTGTAATATGAGTTATAAAAATTATGATACAAGAAAGTTAACAAACTGATCCCAAACCACAGATAATATATGTCACATTTGGAACACAAATCCATACCTTATAACTCCAAATCTTATGCTCTTTTCCCACAGAAGAGTTGTTTTTACTCATTCCTTTGGAGAAACATTATATATATTACAGCAACCCCAACTATGTTATTTCAAAATCATGAGAAATAAATGTTGATCTCACAACCTTACATGAAAATTTTGGATGAAGGCTTTTGAACACATCATAAATAGCCAATTGTGTAACTTCACCTTCTAATACCATAGTACTATAAGGAACTCACTAAATATGATACAATTTCATGATTTTGTGATAATAAAATAAATTTATGTCAGATGATATGGACAGTTATGGTATATTCTTCATTTAGACTAATAAATTTAGAAATCTACCATTTTATCAAGCATATTCTTATTCTAAGAGAACTTTCACTCTTCATTTTTGAATCTATAAGCTAAAGCCTCTGTTTAAAAAATAAATGCTTTCTTTATTACTAAATCAACCAATAGTTTTTATGGATGTGAGTATTTCCTTTATTTTATATGCTTTGCTGAAGCCTTCTGTTTACATGTTGTAGAAAGAGCTTATATTGAACATGACTCCCTGGTTTGTTCCTGAGATATTTACAAAAAATAATATGCAAACTCTCTTTAAACTACAAAAAAATCTAACTTAGTTAAATATAAACATGAGATGGTTTGGGTTCATTGTGTTTTAAAAGACAATTTTGTTCTTTATCTAAAAATTCTCAAATACAGAATACTTGGAGAAATTTGAAACTATGAATAATCATCAATAGTAGATTCAGCTTCCCCAATATATACAGATACTCTCCAAATTGTGAAAGCTTCTGTCTGTGTGTTACCCAGCTTTCACTATTATTAGTAATAAACTAGCTATATATTTATATCTCTCTTTTAGATAATAAATTTGAGCATGCTTTGTTTTTGGTCAAATCCAACATATGATTTCTTTTTATGTTAAATTATGAGAAAAACAAACTGTTAATGAATTGGTTTGTCCTGTCAGAAGTGGAGCCACTTATAGTTTTGAAAACTCTGATTTGGGAGACACTCAAAAGAGGTATTTGAAAATGTTTTGGGAAGCAAATGAATAAGGAGGTCAGGAAAGAATTTGGTCACATATGAAAGGGTTTGGACCAAAGTACTTTAGAGCTTCTGGATCTAGTATAGCCATGTTTCTCCAGTAACTTAATTTGCAATCAATATTTAAAAATCATTTCCAGTGTTATAATTCCATGATGCCTCAACTCTCCCACCTGTCAGCACCACATATGACAAACCCACAGCCAACATCATACTGAACGGGAAAAAATTGATAGCATTCCTTTGCTGACAATATGATCTTATATATAGAAAACCCCAAAGATTCAGCCATGAGACTACTGGAATTGATAAACAAATTCAGCAAAGGCTCAGGTTACAAAATCAATGTACACAAATCAATAGCATTCACATACTCCAACAACAGTCAAATTGAAAACCAAATCAAAGTCACAATAGCCGTCACAACAGCAACAAAGAAAATAAAATACCTAGAAATATATTTAACTAAGGAGGTGAAATAAGTCTACAAGGAAAATTCCAAAACTCTGAGGAAGGAAATAGCAGAGGACGTAAACAGAGGTGGAAAACCACACCATGTTCATGGGTTGGCAGAATCAACATTGTTTAAATGTCTTTACTACCCAAAGTGATCTATGGATTCAATGCAATCTCTATTAAATACCAACTTCATTTTTTGCAGATCTAGAAAAAATAATGCTACACATCATATGAAACTAGAGAAGACTACATATAGGAAAAACAATCTTAAGCAAAAAGAACAAATTTGGAGGCATCGATTTACCAGACTTCAATTTATACTACAAGGCTATAGTAACTAAACTAGTAAGGTACTGGCACAAGAACAGAAACATAGACCAATGGAACAGAACAGAGAACCCAGATATAAAACCACCCTCATATAGCCATCTAATAGTTGACAAAGCAGACAAAAACATATACTGGGGAAAATAATCCTATTCAATAAATGGAGCTGGGAATATTGGATAGCCACATCTAGAAGACCGAAACAGGATCCGTACCTCTCAACTCTGACAAAATCAACTCATGGTGAATAACAGACTTCAGCATAGGCATAAAACTATAACAATTTTAGAATAAAATGTTGGAAAAACTCTTATATACATTGGCCTCAGGAAAGAATTTATGAAGAAGACCCCAAAGGCAAGGACGGCCACAACAAAAATACATAAATGGGACCTGATTGAATTAAAAACCTTCTGCACAGCCAAGGAAACTATCACGAGAGTAAACGCACAATCTACAGAATGGGAGAAAATATTCACATGTTACAAATCCAATAAAGGGCTGATAACTAGAATTTATATAGAACTCAGGAAAATCAGCAAGAAAAAAATCAAATAACCCCATTAAAAAGTGGGCGAAGGAAGTGAACAAAAACTTTTCAAAAGAAGATGGACTGATGGCCAACAAACATATGAAAAAATGCTCAACATCTCTAATCATCAGGTAAATGAAAATCAAAACCACAGTGAGATATCACTTAACTCCAGTGAGAATGGCTTTTATCAAAAAATCCTAAAACAATAAATGTTGGCATCGATGTGGAGAGATAGGAACAATCATACACTGCTGAGGTGACTGCAAATTAGTACAACTTCTTTAGAAAGCAATATGAAGATACTTCAAAGAACTACAAGTAGAACTACCATTTGATCCAGCAATCCCATTCCTAAGCATCTGCCCAAAGGAAAAAGACATTCTTTTAAAAAGTCATGTGCACTGAAATGTTTATAGCAGCACAATTCACAATTGCAAAGATGTGGATACAGCTCAAGTGCCTATCAATACATAAGTGGATTAATAAATATATATATAATATAAATATATACCATGTAGTACTACTCAGCAACAAAAAAATAATGGTGATGTAGCACCTCTTGTATTATCCTGGATACAACTGGAGCCCATTCTACTATGTGAAGTACCACAAGAATGGAAAAACAAGCACCACATGTACACACCATCAAATTGGTATTAACTAATCAACACTTATATGCACATACAGTAGTAACATACATTGCGTGTTGGGCAGGTGAAAGAGGGGATGAGTATATTCACACCTAATGAGAGCTGTGTGCACTGTCTGTGGGATGGACATGCTTGAAGCTCTGACTCAGAAGGTGCCAAGGCAATATACCTAACCTAAACATTTGTACCCTGGTGATATGCTGAAATAAGAAAAAAAAAAAAACATATTAGGCAAAAACTCACTAAATGAAGAATGGAATTGCATAAACAAACAAACAAACAAACATAAACACAAAGGGGTTTCCCAAATAGTCATGAACATTTTAGCCTTATGTAATTTAACATGATATAGTATACTTGGGAAATCCCTTTTCCTCATTTCCAGAATATCTGTAATTTGTGTCTTGCATTTCTAGAAGGCTTTCCCTTCAACATTTTATTCTGTAATTTTCTCCAATATATGTGTAATTTAAAAAACTAATCTCTTTTGAATTTATTTCTGTATATGGTATAATTAATTATTTTAACTTGATATTAAAAACTGGAATTTTTCCCAAAGAAATGATTGTTTATATTTAAAACTCTAAACTTGAAAATCAAGTTTTCTTTGATTCTGATGTTTTAAATAAATTTTGTAGGTCAAAGATTATAACTTTTGGAAACAATATCAGCTTTGTCTTTTTGTTTTCAATATTCATAGACCCCGCTCTCTACTCTTTTTCTTCTTGTCTTATTGCAATAGCTAGAACATTTGCTGGTATCTTAAAGAGGAGAAACTATAGACATTTGGCTTTTCAGGTTTAATTTAGAAGATGATATTTACTTTAAGGCAATTGTGCATGACTTATTAATTGATGGAAGATTCTATCTATATTGTAATAAGATTTATTTTTATAATAACTTTAACTCTCAAAAAATTGCTGTACTGTGTCTATTGAAAGACATTTACCTCTGATAATCTGTCAAATAAATTATTAATAATTGGATAAATGCATTTTCTATCCAGTTAATGCATTTTATTTATAGTTTTCCTATTGCAGCCTTGATTTCTTGTGGAAAATTTTATTTGATCAGTTTATATTGTCTAACTTTTAAAGTTTTATTTTGGATTTTTATATTTATTGTTGTAAGTGATTTTGGCTGACAATGTGTGTGGGTCTTTGTGAAGGCCTTTATTTAATGCTGCCATAGTTTCAGTATAATGGTTTTACCAGACCCACTGACTAAGTTTGAAAAGATGTCTAACTTTTTCTATGTTCCCAGCTTATATAATTTGAGATTATTTCATCTTTAAAGCATTTATAAGACTTCTTAGTGAATCATTGTAAATATGGCATCTTTTTTTAGGAGATATCTTATTAGTTTTAAAATGCACTGTGTATTTACATGTTCCAATAGTCTTCCTCTTCTTGAGTCAGTTTAGATAATTTATCATCCCTCCAAAAATTAACCAATTCATATACATTTTAAAATCTGCTTCTAGCAAGTAGTATGCAACCTGGATGATTTTGTTTTTGGTGTTGTTGAAATGATTGTTCTTCACCCAACTGAAATTCTTTGCTATTCTACAAGGAAATACACCACATTAATATTTTCTGTCATTACTGATAAGATTACACTTAATCATGCAGCTTCATTAAACTTTCTACCTACCAAGTTGTTTTTGTTGTAATCATTTTAACATTTAAGCTTAACTTGATAAACAATGTTTTAATGTTTTTTTCGTAATTACTCTTATAGCAAGGTGATTTCTTCTTACCTTGAGTCAATATCAGTTATATGCTTCCAAATAAGACAATACATTTAGTGCGCATTAATTCTCTCATCCTCACCCATATTCTGTGTAATAAGTTAAAATTTGAGTGTCCGCCCTCCTTATATAAAAGTAATTTACACCCTTCATTTTAGCTTTATAATATCCTCTTATTGTGTTAAACTGGATGTAAATTTCAGTGCTGTTGATTTCTGTTTCCTCCAAAATCTATACAATCAATAAAGGAAAAATGATATTTTCTTTTTCATCATTATATTATAATAAAAAAGCAATATAATGTCCAGTGGAATATATTTAAAATCTTCATAGTCACCAAAACAAAGAAAACTAACATTAAAATATATGCAATATTGGCCGGGCGCAGTGGCTCACGCCTGTAATCCTAGCACTCTGGGAGGCCGAGGCGGGTGGATCGCTCAAGGTCAGGAGTTCGAAACCAGCCTGAGCAAGAGTGAGACCCCGTCTCTACTATAAATAGAAAGAAATTAATCGGCCAACTAAAAATATATATGTAAAAAATTAGCCGGGCATGGTGGCGCATGCCTGTAGTCCCAGCTACTAGGGAGGCTGAGGCAGTAGGATCCCTTGAGCCCAGGAGTTTGAGGTTGCTGTGAGCTAGGCTGACGCCACGGCACTCACTCTAGCCTGGGCAGCAGAATGAGACTCTGTCTCAAAAAAAAAAAAATACAAAAAAAAAATATATATATGCAATATCACTTCTAAATGAAAATATACCTTATTTCAAATATAAGGTAAAGAAGGACCTTATATAAACTGCCCGTGGGATTATAAAGTGTAACAAGTTTTCTGGAGGGGGATTTAGCCAAATGCATAAACATATTATAATTATTCATTCTTTCTTTTTTTAAATCCACTTTTAAGGATTATCCTCAGGAAATGTTTGGAAAATTTTAAAAAGATATGAATAAACTTGATCATTGAAGCATTAGCTAAAATGGTGATAAATTTAAAATTAACAAATCTTTTAAAACTTTGAAATTATTTAAAAATTATGGTGCATTTAAATGCTTGTATATTATGCATACATTAAAATTATGTTTCTGAAGAATATCTAAGTATAGGGATATTATCCCTTATATAATATTGCATTATAAATTTGGTAAAACCTCAAAGTTATAATATATGCAAATATATATACTCTGATACATAAACTATATATGTGTTATGTATATATCAGATATATAAACATACAGTTTATGTATCTGAATGAAAAGTACAGATATCATAGAATTGTACACAATAAGATGTTGAAGATCGTTCTTATATTAACTACTTACAAGTTTCTAGAGAAATGAGCTTCAGCCAGGAAAGTGAAATAGGTCAAGAAAATTAATGTAAATTACTGTCTCAGTCCATATATTTAACAACAGCGTTTTGCCATGAATGTCATCTGGTCGTTGGTATTTAGTACAGGAGGGTTGAAATGCCATTAGTGTTGAAACTATTTTTTCTTTCTATAAATTATACTTCTATGATTATAACTGACATCATTTTGTATAAAACAAAGTGGAGTGATACAGCTAATTTGACAACTGTAGTTAGTTATGTCCTGCTTCGCAGAAACGACTTTGTTCAAGTGAATGGCAGAGACACCTCAAAAGTCTTATTGATTAATATAATCTATTTCTGTTGATAATTTAGTTCTATATAGATTGATTTTAAGAATAAGCACAGAAGAAAAGACCAGATAAAACTTCAAATATATCAAATAATCCTCTACATTTAATGTACTTATTCAGTTTCAACATTTTGCAAAAATGACAAGGTGAAGATATCCTACTTCAAACAACAGAATGAGTGCATAATAATTTACTAGTAAAAAAAAGATCATTTATCTTTGCTTTATGTCTTTGACTTTAAAAATTATTGCCTTATAAAATCCATTTGTTTATAATTAATTTTTAAAGGATCGACCAGGGAATTTGGTCTTAAATATGCAATAAATGCAAATTAGTGTAAACGTTTTGGATGGCCAGGGTAATATTTTGGAGTGGATCTGTAGAGAAAGTCCAAGTCACCGTATCTCTAGTGCTTGACTGACTATACCAAAGTCCAGGGGATGATTCTGAGCATTTCAGAATGAGAGGTGTCTCTACGTCAGGGGTAGAACCACAGGGACAAAATTCATCTGACTGGGGAGCAACATTAAAAGAAAAATTGATTCATTTACAGTGAGAAATATAGCCTCTAAGTAACACTCTGGATATGACTAATTCATTCAAAGTCTGAAAGATGAATTTGCATATTTCTCCTATGATTCATTATGTATCGATATGGAAATATTAGTTTTAAAGGTCATTTTCCTCATTTCTAAAATCACTGGGAAATCTTCAGTGTAGCCTTTCTCTTGCTGCCTATAATGTGATATCTACTTCCTTCCACTCCTCCGCAGGAGGAAAAATTAAATATTGTTGACCAGTGTATTAGCTTGCTTTATGCCTCATAGTCCACTTTGCCTGAACTGTGTTTCCTTCAAATTTTAGATGCATTGTCCCTCGTGGATGCCTTTATTCCGATACAGAGAATGGCTGTTCCTCCTCCTCCCCCTCCTCCTCCCGTTCCCCCCTCCCGTCTCCCTCCCCTTCCCCCTCCTCCTTCTCCTCCCTTCAGAATCTGCAGCAATCCAATCAGCATCTCTTTATTTTCTGGGATTGATGTTTCTTACACAGGGCAGCCCTGTCATCTCCCAATACAAAGTACACATGCACTTTTATAAATCTTTTGGGAAATTTGTCAACTTTATGGAGTTTGAGATTCCGGGCCACATTAGAATACGCTTTTTCTATTTTATTTTAAAATAATGCATATTCTGAAAGCAAATTGAACTGTATTCTGTTCTAACGTTTTTAAAAAAATTTCCAATGGCATTGACATTCTAATTTAATGAATTCTTTTTCTTTAATAAGTCTTTTTGGTTTGAAAGGCAACAAAAATTATAGCATATTATTAAAGTTCTAATTTATCAACTTATAGGCACCAGAAAAAGTTCAAGTTTTATTGTTTTTAGTATTTTTTCATGAAAACATCCTGGTTAAAATTTTTTGTGTGTGTCTCCGTATGTGTTGTCAAAGTCTGAGAAAAATGTTGAGGATTATCAATAACCTTTCTTCGTTGGCCAGGCATGGTTAGTAGTATTTGGAAAACAGTACTAAGAAGTACATTGCAATCTCTCATACAAATATTTTTTTCATTAGGTGTGGAAAAAATGTTAACAGTGCATTTAATAAAGCATGTAGCATATATAGACAATTTCCATTTTAAATCATTTTTTTCCCAAACACATTTTAAGAAGCCAAAATGCAACATTGGTCCTGCCTTTACAATATGTTAAACATGTTCAAAATGAAATAAACTCAGTATCGATGTAGCAACATAATACAACTTCATAATATTATTGCAAGTGATATAATCAATATTATCTCAATGAATGTTTTTTCAATTGAAAAAAAGCATTAAAGTGGCAATTGTATATCTTACGACTTATCTAAAAGAAAATTTGCATTGTAGTTCATATGCAATTATGCCATTGGCCTAGCAAAGCTTAACTACATAGTTCTCAATAAAGCAACCTTTTCCAATGAGTTCACTTGCAGGGAACTAATAGAGCAATAGAATGAGGTGAAATAAAAGAAATTACAGTTTATTGTTAAGTGATTCTACTGTCTCAATTATATCATAGAATCCTATCGCATTAGACTGGATCATATAGAAGGTTCTTTTGGCCTGAGCTAGGTAGTCTAGCCCAATATCAAAGCAGGCTGTTCTCTCAAGCAAATGTTGTAAGATTTCCCAAGAATGTTCTAACATTGCTCTCAGGGAATCTGTCTATAGCTATCCTTCCTGTTTTACTTTCTTCAATACTTATGTGTGTTCCTGTCTCAAGGTCTTTGCATTTATCCCTCCCCTGGAATATCTGCCCTCTACATTTCTTTATGTCTTGGTCTGTCATGTTCCTCAGATCCTGACTCAAATTCCACCAGCTCAGACATCTTTTCCTATCCATTCTGTCTGAATTTACCACTGTTCTCCGCCTCTTTAAAGTCACTATTCCCCTTCTCTTACTTTTCTGGTTATTGGTTATCTTGACAACCACCTAAGACTTCATGGATTTCACTTATTTATTAACTTTCCTCCTTCTTAGGTGGTATCTCCTAGACAAGAATGGGGATTCCAGGTTATGTCTTCAGATGATGTATTAATAATATATTAGATACTAGAATTTATATCTGAGACTTACGTGAGAGTTACCAGCTTGCCGCCAACAGTATGAACTTCAATTGCTCGACTTTCACAGTCCAGAGCACATAACAGTTGTTCAATAAATCCTTTGTAATGGGAGAATAAATTGCTCTATTTTATTTTTTAATAGTCTTTTAGTGTTAAAGCAATGCACGCATCTTTATAAAAAAGCCCCCCATTCCAAAAGCCATTGTGTTTTTTTTTTTCAAAAATAGCATGTGTCTTTAGATGTTTATATGCATAAGTATGAGTATATATGTATTTATTTATAGTTTTATAAATAAATGGAAGCATACTAAAACAAGATAGCAATACATCCTAGAAATTAACACATAGGTATCTATTGTGATGTTTTATAGGAACACTATACTTCATTTTTGTCTGGATGCTCCATAAATTGTTTAGTCTATCTAGGACTTGTTTATGGAAATCTAATACAGTTTTATTAATATGTAATAATACTTAGATGACTTCCGATGTAATAGCCCTCTGTACAGAGGTAGGGGACAGTGGTAATTTTAAATAGAATGGTGAAGAAAGACTCTCTCATCTGGTGATATTTGAGTCAACATAAGAAGATAGCAAGGGATGAAGACAAAAAGGAATCTAGGAGACAGATTCCCAAAGTGGGAAGGGCAGGTGCAAAAGCCCTGAGATAGGGAAACACCCCTAATGTGTTCAACAGTAACGGAGTAGTTTTTGCCAGTTCTTCTGAGAAAAAATTTGAAACAATCCTAGGAAATTGGAAGGTGTATGTTTAGGAGAATATTATCTTAAAGAAAATAAAGATTACTTGGCTTAGGAAAATTATTTTTTAAAAGACATACACAAATAATACAAGGTATGTTTCTCTGCTATCACTCTGTTTTCCATAAAAAAATAATATTTGAGGCTAATGTGGTTTCTGTAGTCTCCTCCCTAGCTGCCAGTATATAACTTAGTAACTATACTAAGTAAAGAGATGTAAGTCACTAAATTTTGATGAAAATAAAATTAAAAAATAAACTGCCCAAGTTTACTCTGGAAGTTAGTAACCAAGAAAAGACTCAAACTTAAAGGTTTACTAAGAAAAGAATCTGTGAACTCTATCACTAGCTGCCTATGGGAGCACTTAGGCATTTGATTACACTTAAATGCATCCGTTTCTACAAGAAGGATAACATCAGTCAGCCTCATCGCTTGATGGACACTGCCAGGTGTGCGTCTGAGAATCTCTATTTTTCAGGTAGCTGAAGCTAACACATCCTTTTTTAATATTCAAGATTTTTCTATCCATCTAAATGGAGAGCTGACTGGTTGTTGTGATCGATTAAAAAATGTGTGTGTAGAACAAGGTGACTAAACTCATATCTGCCTGGGACTTTTTAAAAATCAAGTTTCTAAGAAAGAAACTGATCTTAGGGCAGATAAACTGATGAGATATGAATATTGAGGGACCATCATGGCTACCGTCCAAGGCGGAAGTTTGTGCAGAGTGTGGAAAGACAGAAAGTCCTGTGGCATTGTTTGAGCAACTGGTTCCAGACACCTCAAAGTCTACCATATGGAATTGCCACTTTCAGGATAACAAAAATCTTAGAAATTACTTCATTGCATTCTCTCTCTCTCTCTCTCTCTCTCTCTCTCTCTCTCTCTCTCTCTCTCTCTCT
>CAUYRT010049282.1:0-32699 GCA_963574885.1 Lepilemur ruficaudatus
AGCCTCCCAAGTAGCTGGGACGACAGGCATGTGCCACCATGCCCAGCTAATTTTTTCTATATATTTTTAGTTGGCCAATTAATTTCTTTCTATTTTTAGTAGAGACGGGGTCTCGCTCTTGCTCAGGCTGGTTTCGAACTCCTGACCTTGAGCGATCCGCCAGCCTTGGCCTCCCAGAGTGCTAGGATTACAGGCATGAGCCACCACGCCCGGCCTAAGAGATTCTTTTTTAAAAGATAACTAACTCTATTGCCTGAAATAAATATTTTAATTTATTTATTATTGATTTTTGTGCTGAAATGAAGTCTCTGATGATAAAAAACAGAGGATAACTTCAAAACTATTGTTTTACTTCACCTTCAGCCAAATTTTTAAAATATTTGTAAAAATTTATTATGGGTGATTTAAACCCATATAGCTACTTGAGAAAAAACAAAAGAAGGAAAAGAAAAGAAAAAAGAAAAAGAAAGAAAGACCTAGAGAAAGAGAGAGAGAGAAAGAGAGAGAGAGGGAGGGACGGAGGGAGGGAGGAAGGAAGGAAGGAAGGAAGGAAGGAAGGAAGGAAGGAAAGAAGGAAGGAAGGAAGGAAGCCACCATATCATGAGTTCACAAATAGCAGAAGCAAGTGTATTCTTCTCAGGCGAAGGCTCTCTTGTGGAATTAGGTGAATGAGTTCAATTTCATATGGCAATAGACTACTCAAAGAGGAATTATTTCAAAGGTAGAGAGTAAAGACATATTCTTTAAAGAAACAATTATAGACACAGAAAAAATAATCAGAATCAACTTGTCAGAGATAAATGACACTATCGTATGGTCATATACTCAGAAAAATTCAAGTATATGGTGTTTATGGAAAGGATGCTGATTCCCAAAAAGACCATGAAGACCTCACCTACCTCAACTAGACTTTTTGTTTCTTGAAGAGAAGAGCATTATAAATGTTAAAATTGAAGCTACATTCTGTTATTGTTTTATATCTTTGTAATGCTTATTACTTATCATATATTATAAGATTCTGTCATAAGTAACTAAAATAGTCTTCTGGGGGGATGCTGGAGTGTCATAAACCCAATAGGAACAGAAATTGACCTGGTGATAGAACACTGACAGGCTCAATGAGTAAAAGTGCCTTCCAAGCACTATGTGTTTAGAGAAGGACTTTTGGTTTTAGAAACAATAAACATTCTCAAATCAGTTAAATAAGCATTCACGCAAAAAGTCTACTACGTGCAAAGCACCGTAGTAGATGCATGGGGAGACAGCCAGGAACATTACATTTGTCAAAAGGAAGGTAAGAAATGAACACAAGTCATTTTAAAATAAGGTAAAATATATTAATAAACCTATTTTTATTAGGGCTTTAAACAATGCACCATAGAAGAAAACAAAGAAAGATGAATTTAGTTCCAGTTTAGTTTTGGAATAAGGGGTGGTCTTCAGCTAGAGAAAGAGCTAGATATACCATTAGTCCTTACTTGAAGAGTTTCTTTTGTTATAATAAAAATAAATGTCATCCAGAAGGTATCCTAGGCATGAATAAATGATTAAATACAATTAAAACCTGAGGCAAGCAACTTCTTTTGGCTTGGAGCCTGAAGACTCCTGGGCAGACTTGAAGTTAATGCAGACATACTTGTTCAGTCAGTGGTGGTGTTGTCTGGGTCACTTTGGCCAGTCAGGCTTGAATCAGCTTTTGGTGGACTGATCCACATCTTCTGAGGTAACCCACAATTGCCACGACCACTGGTGAAAAGCCCACTTTTGAGTCCTCAACTCCCAACGCAAAAGTCTCTGAGCCCACATGTGGCAACCGTCACTGAAGCCACATACGTGCCCTTTGTGAGGCTGAATGCAATTTGAAAATTTATCACACTTTAAAAGTTTATTTTACCTAGAATTTTTTAATCACCTAAAATTTACATGAAAAGCTACTTTTACAAATTTTTAAAGAACGCAATGCTGAAAAACAAAAATTTTAGGTTTGTGCCACTACCCATCTCTAATTGCGCTGTTAGCCCTTCCTCTTTCCCCCCTTTTTTTCCTGCAGAGTAGTCACAATAGTTCACAGAAGCCTTGCTTCTGCACAAGTTTTGAAAATAGAGTTTAAATTGGAAAAAATTGAATTTGAGAGAATCAATTGTCTAATATGTCAATAAAAACCAACAACTAAATTTTAACAAAAGTCCCACAGCCTTCTCCTTTTTTTCCCCTTAAGTGCTTACTTTGCAGTTCTAAGTGTAATCTAACAATTGTTTTTCTGATCCAAATATCAATACTTAATATTTATCCCCAGAATGCTAAGTTTGATGTCCTGGCCACCTCCTCCTTAACAAGAAAAAAAATGATCTAAGCACTAGCCAGGCTTTGAAGAAGCAAGGAATGAACTGAAGGGAGCCTCCTTCCACCAACACAGCGGCAATGTGTTTTCTGTCTCAACTGAACATCCATAAATTTGTAATTTATTTGAAAGAATATGTTGCAGATAAGCAAAAAAAAAAAAAAAAAGTCATCTGGAAGCCTTCTTGCCAAATGGTAACTTTCTGGAAGTTTCCTCATTTAGAAGTAATTTCTGGAAAATTTCTTGATTAATACAAATCCGTGAACAAACTTAAAAATGATGGCTTTGTTAATGCTTTGGCACAATATGTTAACAACACTGTGAGTGCTGCCAAAACTCTGAGAGTTCTTTCATGCGGATTATGGTCTTGTTTACATATCCAGCTGTACTGAGGCCTTGTCCATGGTGGTAACCTAACAATGTTCCCAGTGGGGGTGCCCATTAGGGGAGGGGAGACTAACTGAAGTTTAGTTTGTTTAAATTGAGCAAGAATGCACAGCGGCACTCAGATCTTTGGGGAATGTGTTGGAAGCATACTCTTTCTGGGATCTGTTTTCATTTATCTAAGGGGGATGTTTGCATTGCTCAAAAATTGCAATACGCAAACTTGCCATGCAAAATGCCTTCCAAATGTTTACTGTGGTCTACACAGAAGTGAGTAGAAAACACAAATAGTACTAGATTGAAGTAAAATGGTAAGAGAAAAAAGTAATTACTGGCCTCAAGCATTTTTATTAATTAAAATCCCAAACCACTTTCTGCTATGTTTATGTGTGCATATATATAAAAATATATATTCCTAAGTATGACCATTTAAATCTGATAGGAAAGATAAAACTCATTGAAGAATATGAACTTGGAATTGTGAGAAGATGGTTTCTATTAATAGGACATTTATGCAAATATTTTCGTTTTGTTGGTTTGCCCAGATTTGTATACATGACTTTCATGGAGATTTTATTTTACAGGTTCTAATGACAAAATAATAATTGCCTTTTCCCAAAAAACAAATGTGAGAAACAGTTAATTATATGTTTCCTCATTTCTGACAAAATTTTAACAAGATTTCAGTTGCTGCATGTTAGGACCAAAAAAAAAAAAAATCAAAATCGAGGATATGAATTGCCTCTACTCTAACTTCCTGACATTTATGAAGTCTGTAAATGAAAATAGTCCATTCAGAAGAAACTTTCACTTTTCCTACTTTTATCTTTTCTAGTAACAGAGAATCAGGAGTAGGCCCAGGAGGCCTCCCGCTACTGCTGCAGCCTAACTCTGCTAGAGAAAGGCTCCTCACTAGTGCACCTAACACCAACTGAGAGGACAAGGCGCTTCTGTTGTGTTAAAAATGCATCGAGGTTTAAGTTGATCTATTGGATAGGTATCATTTAGGCCAAAATAAAATTCTTCATGTAAAAACTCATGATTCACACTGTTTTTGATTCTTCAAATTATACCTTAAGTCAGCTTTATCGAAGTAACTTTCATCAGAAGATTTATTTTTTTTTTAGTTTAATCAAAAAGTAAAACTCCAGTGATTACTTCCCCCTCCAAAAAAAGCCATATTTTCACTTCTCAAAAAAAATCTATTTTAGTATATAATTTCAGTATATAATTTTACACTTGATACCAGTAGATCAGTATTTGAATTAAATGTATTACGTTCCCTTGTTCTACCATAGAAATCTCACTAATATGCAAGAGAAAAAAAATATATAAGTTGCCCAATTCTTTTTAGCATTTTATATGTTTTAAAGTAGTTAATAGAGGCATATTAAAAAATATCAAACACCGATTGACACCATATTAGTAAAAGTATTCATAATTGTTCCTACAATATCAAATAGCGAAACCCGGAAATATTTAGAAACTGTTAAGTTTATGAAAGGCAAACCTGACTAAACCACTTAGAAGCAAGTTTGTTGATATACTATTTTTAAAATTCTTCTAGGAAAAACATAGTGGGATTAAAATAGAACAGGGAATAGATTGTGACATAATCCTATGGACCTATACATAATATTAGTAAGTTTAATATCTAAATATTTTCAGAGCATTGTATTCAGTATATAATTTTCCGTCACTGTGAATCATTTTCTTGCATTCAAAGTTTAAAAAGTAGCCTCGGCCGGGCGTGGTGGCTCACACCTGTAATCCTAGCACTCTGGGAGGCTGAGGCGGGTGGATTGCTCAAGGTCAGGAGTTCGAAACCAGCCTGAGCAAGAGTGAGACCCTGTCTCTACTATAAATAGAAAGAAATTAATTGGACAACTAAAAATATATAGAAAAAAATTAGCCGGGCATGGTGGCGCATGCCTGTAATCCCAGCTACTCGGGAGGGTGAGGCAGAAGGATTACTTCAGCCCAGGAGTTTGAGGTTGCTATGAGCTAGGCTGACGCCATGGCACTCTAGCTGGGGCAACAGAGTGAGACTCTGTCTCAGAAAAAAAAAAAAAAAAAAGTAGCCTCTAGTGACAACTTAATTTTTAAATACAATATTAAATATATTAAGTAAATCCTTTTTAAGAATACTTTCAATAACTAGAAGAAACTGCCAAATGTGCACATACTCTGACAGCTGAATTTCCTTAAAATGTTGTCCAATAGAGCATCGGCGAATTAGTACCAAGGATGACCATTCTGTACTTCTGGACTACCACTTCTCCACATTTTCAATGCTACCTTGGACAAGACCAGGCCAGTTTCCTAAATGGACTAGGCATAGGGAGAGAAAAGAGAGTGCTCCACCATCTCAGGGTTACTTAAGCATAAACTATTTCCCAATCCTGTTTAGTATTCTTTTATTTCCTTCCCAAGGACATAAGCAATATGGGGTACTAGGAAAACAAGCACCTTTCGAAAATCAGTTTGATGTTTATAATTGAATAATTGGAAAATAAGATAGATGTTTCAGTTTTCTAGAGATGAACTACAGAATTTCTTTATTAACTCACTGGAATAAACAGGTTAATGAGCCACACAGGATATTTTAAAATACCTGTTACATTATAGTCACATCACCTTTTAAATAATTAAATTTGTCCAAACTGGCACCTAATATTTAGTGATAAGATTGATCAGATTGTGATGCCTTCTGATGGAAGCTGAGGAATTTGGGGATGTAAGGTACGATGGTATGCTTGAAAATTATTGGGGACAAATCTGCCTCCCGAAATTGCAAGTTCACCTAACAACATTGTCAAGCCTTTGTATACCATTATTTGAAAATAGGTATCAAAATCCATTTTTTAAAAAAAAAAATCCTGTCTCTATGCTAATCCTTTCACTTTTATTTTCCTAGTATGAAAGTCTATTCATTATATCTTTAGGATTCAAAATCATTTTGGAGGGAAAAAGAAAGTATTTTTTACCACAGTAGTGAATCATCTCTAGCTGAAGGCGGCCTTTGTTCTCAGTCACGGGTTAGACTGCACTTTCATAGCCTAGTGCCTTCTACCAGAGCCTCTTGAAATATTCACAGAAATGATGGAAGATGCATGAGACGTGAAGGTGACATGTGCAAGCTCCAGGAGGAAACTGATGTCCCGGTGGCTCGCTAAGGAGCCATCCTGGCGTCAGCGGCACACGCAGCCATGCGGCTGCCCTCCCAGCTGGAGGGAAGGTGGGGAGCAGCAGCTGTCAGCCTAAAGACATAGGAAAGGAGGCGACGTCTCTCCAATTCACAGAAACAAAAATTGTTCATGAAAATTCCCAGGAACGCACTCTGAGAGCTGCATTCTCTCCAAGACTTCTGACTGACTTCCTTGAAACTTCTTTCGTCTCCCGGCTTATCAGTTTCAGGGCAACGTATTACTCAGCCACCGCCTGGGAAGTGAACCGGAACAATGTGAGGTTAATTCACCTCTCCCAGCAATCGTAAAAGTTTGTTCGTTCAGAGATTCAACAATGAAATTGTTACTGATTAGTCCTAGTCAAAAATCTGCACTTTCATCATTTCAAAAAGATTTAATTACCTTTTTTTCTAATGCATATATATGTTCCATTTGCCAAGACAAAAGAGCTATTATTCAAAGGAAAAAAATATTGCTGTAGCAAGCACGGTAACTTTTAATGTTTTCGCTGCTGAACTGTCAAAATGGGAACATTCCCACCCTCTGAAAAAAATGAAAGTATGGAACTATAGTATAACCTTCACTTTTATAGTAAGAGGTTTCTAGAATATGACAAAGAAAACATAGCAATTTCAGCCAGGTCATAATTTAGTATAAAATAAAACAAGACATTTAAACCCGAGGAGGGAAAAAAAAGTCGGAGAGTGGTAGAACTATCAAACTATGTGTGCAATTTCCTTGTGCTCAAATTGCATTTTCTCCCTTCAGTGTTATACCAAGCAGGGTCTTGCCCTCTAGATTAGAGACTTTTGCATTAGAGGAAACTAGGTTATGTCTTCCACCGTCAGAGACAGAAATTATGAGCTGAAGTGCATTTTAGCCAGTCACTCTGAAAAATGTTAGCCCAAGGGGGTAATAATTAGAACTCTTTTTGTCAGGTGACTGCATTTTAAGCAGTGATGGGTCTGAGAATCTAGCTGAGGGGTTTAATATAAATATAAATATTTTTTTCAGTCAGCATTGTGGCTTGATTTTTTTTTTTTTGCGTTGCTTTTTATTTCGAAAGTAAGCACTTTTCAGGAATTATCAGCTAAAATGTCCTACAGTTTAGCATTATGGTGACCCGATAATATAATAGCCAGCAGAAAATGATACTCAAGCAGTATGAGAAGTTAATGCATAAAACTATGAACTAACTCATTATGAGATCATGATGCGTTTATAGACACAAATAATTAGTTTGTATAGATTGCTTAGAGGAGTCTAAGCACGAACATACAATTTTATTGCTAAATTATTATTTTATGTATTTCGGTAGTTATTTAAAGCAGTTTAATATTGTAGTTCACATAAACACAAAATATATAAGAAAATAATTTATGAGCTTTTGGATTACTTCAAGGTGGTCTTACACCTCTGGAGTCAGGGTCCCACAGTTGGTGGGTAACCTAGGAGTTCTATTATTATTTGTTAAGTTGTCCAAATCTAAATATACCCTTTTTTGACAAGAACGGATCATTTTAATATTTGTTCCCATTACAAAAGCATTATGGAAAGATGGGGATGAATGAAAACAATCTCATCTCCTTTGGTTTATAAACTTTAATAAAGACTATCCTTTTGTTCCTACAATACCTCTATCTCTACAAATAAATGAACCACTTTTGATTATGAGCTTCTCAGAGCAAAAGATCATGTTTTTTATGGTTCTTAAGAATACCATAAGACCTTTCCATTATAGTATAAATAACGAATAATTAGAAAATAAAAATTTCCTCCTGAAAAATTAGCTTTAACTATATCACATAAAACAATAACTATCAATAATTCAATAGCAACTAATATTCTAAGACTATTCAACTTTATATATCATTAACAGTTTGAATTTTTTTTTTTTTTTTTTTTTTTTTTTAGAGACTGGGTCTAACTATGTTGCCCAGGCTGGAGGGTGAGATTATAGCATACTATAGCCTCAAACTCCTGGTCTCTCCTCCTGTCTCAGCCTCCTGAGGAGCTGGGACTACAGGTATGTACCACCACACCCGATCTGAAATCTTGAACATTCTATTCTAAAAAGGGTTCAATTGGAGAAATTTTGCTGACATTAATTATAACCAATTATAAGCATAACATCTTTCATATCAGAAACATGACATTCCAAAGAATAAGTTTATTCAATGTGAATGCATTTCTCCCCTGGGTAACTCTTCTCATCTTGCTGTGTACCCATGTTGTTATCTTCCACTTTGAACTTTAAATTGCTAACAAAAAAAAGAGACTGTGTTAAACTCACTATCAAGGCTGATTCTTCCCTCTCAAGGGATCTCACATCCTGCTCTCTGGGTATAAGAGGATGATCCCATGGTGATGGGGGAAGGGCCTCTGGCTTGAGTCCTAGCATGTGGAGCTTTGCTGGCCTCTGCTGATCTGCTCCCCTCTGTATCGGGTTACTGAGCATCCTGTGCTAGCCTCCAATATGTTGTGTTTTGTACCGCCTGGTGCGTTGAGGGCTGTGGGAAGGGAGGGTCATGGTAGCACCTATTCCAAAGTCCTTAGATCCTGCTGTAGCCTCCAGTACCACAGTCCCTCTGCTCTATAGCATCCTCATAATGATCGTAGTCTTCCTGTATTCTACTGATTCTCTTAGTAATAGAAGACTTGAGAGTTGATGGAATCCCTAGACACCTTCATGGGTCATGAACAGCCAGGAATGTTATTTAACCCACTTGTCTAATGCGTCCTTCAAGCATTTCTAATTTACCAATCATGTGCGGCCATATTGATCTTGTACCATGATAAACATGAGACTTCTTCAAGGAATTTAAAATTTTCCCAGGATAAATCCTGAAGCAAGTAGCAATCTTAACCTAACTACCCCCCAATCACAAACCCCACAATTTTAACTGGATTTTTCTGCTAGCCTTCACTTTACTCCAACCCAAAGGGTTTGAACTCCTGGAAGTATGAATTCCAGGACACTCTCAACTGACCTCTTGCCATTCACATCCCTTCCATTTTCCTCTTCTCAGACCCTTCTGCCCATTTTTCTTTCCCTTCTGCCAGGAGCTGTCAGCCTGTTACATCTTCCATCTTTCCCTCAGTTTAATTCATTCTCCCCTTCACTGCATTGTTGTGGTGGAGTTGTTTCAGGAAAACAAACCTGATTATCAAGAAGAGAAAGGACAGTGGGATGGAGAGTGTGTTACCTCTCAGCTCCTCCTTTGTTCTTCTCTACCTTTTCTTGTACCTTGGGGACAGGGAGCCTGCAAATTCTCTTGACTTCCCAAATTCTCTTGACTTTCTATTAGATTTTGCCAGTGGAAGACACTGGTAGGAAATGGGGCTCCAAGTTCTACTTGGAGGTAGGTAACTCAGTTCTAGCATCAGTAATCGCAGCTGCATGTGGACTCTAGGTAACACTATTTTCTCCTCTGAACCTTCAGTGGCTTGATATAGGTACTACTCTCTAGGTAACTTCACCCAATCAGTGCACCCTGCCCTTCCAATACTTTGAAACTAATTCACTGTATTAAATTAACTGTTTGAAATTCCTCAAGTGGATTCTGCTTGTCTGATTAAACACTAACTGATACAGAAAATGTGTCAATCATATGATCTACACTTAAACAATGTCTCCCTATTGAAGTATTATTAGTTGCTTTGTAAAACCATGGTTGAAAAGCATTTGAGGTGGACTTCCACAGTAATATTTATTAACTATCATGAATGTCTAAAGAGAAGTCATACTCTTAACAGGTAATTACCCCATTGGGGCCTAACTGGCATCTGCTGCAGAAAACAAGAAACATTAGTTACTATGACTCAAGTTTTTGCCCTATATTTTGGTAAATCATGGGCTGTCTTCACTCTTTATAAATTGTCTTTGGGTTTAGGAAGGAATGCCAAGTACATTTCTGGAATCTTATTGCTTATTGCTTTCTTTCTGACTTCCCTTGCCATTCCGAATCACATATGGAAATGAAAATTAGAAAATTTTGTCTTTCTTCCCCTACTCCATCTAGGACCACATGTGCTGACACTAACTTTAAACTCCTCTCACTTTGAACAAACTACAGCCCAGTGTGCCAGGATGCCTGCAGTAATGGAGGAACGCTGGGGTCCAAGGACTGCAAAGAAACAAGGAAAACACACAGACACACACACACACACACACACACACAATTACCCATTCATTTCCCTTCCAAGTCGATGGCCTGTTAAGAGGAAAAAACTGGTTTACTTTTTCATCTTTATATTCCTAGGCTTGTTTTATCCCAAAGTCAAAAGATATGTGAATAAATTTTAGGATTTTTATAAACTTAGAACCACAGAATTATAGAAGTAAAAAGAGCACTAGAACTCATATTATCCTAACTCCTCATTTACTGATGATTATCTCCACTATAACACATCATTTCTATCATAATTTTTCTATCTTCCCTATTTATCTATGAACTCCTTAAAGGAAGTGCTTTATTTTTATCTTAACATCCTCTGTGTCTAACGTGGTGCCTAAATCACATGAAACATTCAAAAAATGTTTGTTTAAAAGGAATGGATGAATGAGTTAATGGATTACTGAAATAATGAATTATTAAGAAGTTAAATACCTTGGCCAAGAATACACTGCTATCATTAGCCTAACAAAGCTAAAGAACATCTAATCCTAAATTTTCTGATTCCAAGTACAATGCATTTTTCATGAACTCTCTATTGTGTTAACATATTTAGTGTTTCCTCATAAAACAAGATTTAGTCCTTTTGCCTTCAGAGCAATGTAGAGGTGTGGGTGAAATAAGGGGAGTTGCTATTCCACCTATCAAACAGGGAAAGAGAAAGGAAAGGGCTCAGCACCTAGTACCTGGTTCAGAAGCAACAGTAAAGTCCCCAAGACCAATTGGAGGATAGAAAAATCAGGCATGCATGATAGGGAAACAATGCTGAGCACAGCTACACCACAGTTCATTTCCACTGTGGTCATTGTGCCCATTTGTGGAAAACGTATTACATATAATTAGCTGGATGCTCTGAATTTTCACCAGAGTAGAGATAAGTTCAGTATCTGTCTACGTTATCATTATTTTTCCCCAAGAACAGTATATTCCACTTATACAAACTGTGAAAAAGAACAAAGGACCATAAGATATGAAAGTGCTCTTTCAGAATCTGAATGCTATAAAAGCATCACAGATTTTAATGAATAGTGTTTAGGCAAAATATATTAAATTAGATGCTCTCTCAACATGTATCATTTTTAAAACAAAAAAAAATGTAAAATTAGGAAGGTAAAGAAATTCCATTGAAAGATGAATACTATTAAAATTCCCTTACAAAAACACTTCAACTCCTTGGTTTTTGATTCAACTACAAATCACAAATTATCTCATATAAGACTCAAAACAAAATTGTATGCATCTATGTATACCCAGAAATTTTGGTAGAAAATTAACACACCATAATGCTTAGGGAAAGGGCCTGATATGGTACCATTTGGTTACATATTTCAGTTTCTCCCAATATGTGATGAAGTAGAAATGTGACATTTGATATTATCACTGATGGTTAATTCTGTGAACATTTTAATATTTTTCAGACATCCAGAGATTTATATTTTTCCTTCCTCAAATGAAAGCGAGAATTTAAATACCAAGTCTTTCCTTTCTTTTGAAAAAATAAATGCTATAACGCACCTCCCAAGGTTAATCTGTGTCCTTGCACCTCCAGTGAATCCATGGCAAGAATGTTTTTTATTGCTCTGCCATATCTAAAATTGCTTAGTCCATACTCTCTTAGACACATCATTTTTCAAACTCAAACTTCCAACTTTCATCAGAAAAGAGCACATTACACTAGATGCAAAGCAAATGATTACTAACTCGCGCTCTAGGGATATGTGCAATTCTTTACCAAACAAACAAGACCATATGTTTTAGGTTGAAGAAATAATCTCGCAGCAAGCAAGCACTGTTAATATACTATAGACTTTGAATGATTCCTTGGCAAACTGTAAAGTAGTTTGTTCTGGAAATTGTATCATCCATGGAGCCTTAGCCCTCACCATTTGACTTGTAATGGATGCAGTTCCAAATAAATAGTCTACATTCCCAGCCTCGGCTTTTTTTTATCTTCTATTAATTCTCAGCCTACTGTAGTCTGGCTTCTTTCTCCCTACTCCAAATCATGCTGGGAGAAGGGGGTAAACCTTTTATGGATTGAATTTTGTTCCCTCAAAATTCATATGTTGAAGTCCTAACCCCCAGCACCTGTGAATGTGACCTTATGTGGAAATAGTGTCTCTGCAGATGACACAGTTAAGATGAGGTCATTAGGGTGGGCCCTAATCCAATATGACCAGTGTCCTTATAAATAGGGGAAATTCAGACATGGAGACAGACACGCACATAGGAGAGACACCTCAAGAAGATGAAAACAGAGATTGGGATGATGCATCTATAAACCAAAGAACATCAAACATTCCTAGCAAAGCACCAGAAGCTAGGAGAGAGGCACAGAGCAAATTCCTCCCTCAGTGCTCAGAAGGGACCAACCCTGCCAGCAACTTGACCTCAGACTTCTAGCCTCCAGAACTGTGAGACAATAAGTTTCCGTGGTTTAAGCCACCCAGATTGTGGTGCTTTGTTATAGCAGCGTTAGAAAACTAATACAAAGCCTGCTCTAGAAAACAGCAAACCTGCGCTCTGTACTCACCTCTTCACTCAGTGAGGGTTTTCCTGAATCCCATCCTCAGTCCTGTGCTCCCTGGGAATTCCCACAGCTTCCTCTGTCATCTTGAGGCCAAGTGCAGTATTTCCCCCTTATCCGCAGTTTTTCTTTCCACGGTTTCAGCTACCCATGGTCAAACAGAGCCTGAAAATATTGAGATATTTTGGGGGAGACAGACAGAGAGAGAGAAGGAGGGTGCACATTCACAGAACTTTCATTCTAGTATACTGTTATAATTGTTCTATTTTATTAGTATTGTTATTAATCTCTTACTTTACCTAACTTATAAATTAAACTTTATCATAGATATGTATGTATAGTAAAAAACAGCATATATATTTATATACATATATACATATATATGTAGGTTTTGGTACTATCTGTGGTTCAAGAATTCACTGGGGGTCTCAGAACGTATCCCCTGTAGATAAGGAAGGACTATTGTATTTCAAAATCTCCATGTCTACCCCTAGCCTCTCTTCTTTGATCTAAATATGTATTTATGTATTTGTAACTGATTGGTCGGTGTCTCCAAGTTATTACCCTGCAAGGACCACAATCAAGTTCACCCCAAGCCTGCTGCCACTCCTGGGTAAACGGCATCTCATCAGCTAATGGCTTCACCATCCACCCAGTCAACCAAGATAGAAATGTGAATTATATTTAACTCTTTCTTCTCCCTCAGTTACTATGTCAAGTCATTCCAATTAAATCTACCTGCAAACCTCTCTTGAATGCATTTCATCCTTTCCAGTCGTGCTTTTTCTACGTTGGTTTAAACTGTCATCATTACTTGTTCCAGCTTCTCCACGAGTCTTCCAAAAAGTTCTGCCTACCTCCAAGCTACCCTCTGCACATTTTGCTAAAGTTATTTTTCTACACATTACTTATTACATCTTTCCCTACTCAAAACCTTTATTTTCCCACTCTGTATAAAACAACAGCAAAACTTCTTCTCAAGCAGTGTTAGGTCTTTTGGAATCTGATTTAATCCTGACATTCCAACCTCATCTCCTATCACATCCCACCTGTCCCCAACTACACCTGGCGATGTAGGAGCATTATACTTCTCCAAACACCTGAAGATACTCAGGGCTATGTGATTAATTTTGGCCATTTGCCCGTGACTCATTGTCATGTGCACCATTTCACTCAGTTATCCCTACTCTTTCTTTCATCTTCTAGCCTCCCTTCTCCATTGTTTCCTTCTCCCTGACTATGTAAACCTGTGAACACCATCTCTGTATCTTGTAAAAGTCTTCTTTAATCATCCACCACCCCACAGGCACTGCCCTAAATATGCTCTTCTCTTCACATACAAGTTTCTATAGGAGGAGATCCGCTTTCAAAATCTCAACTTTGCACCTTTGTTTATTCCTTGTCCCGCTGTAACAAATCTCCTCTCTCTGCACAGAAAGTAACTTCTGTCACCATGTCCCTCAGTGACCCACTTAGAAAATCTAATAATTTCAGGACAGAACATTAAGTGCCAAGATGAACCCACTCTCTCTTTCCCGGTACAGCGATCACAAAGAAGGTTCCGTGTTAGTACGACAGAGGAGGTCCCTGACACACTGCATGGTGAACAGTTGCTAACGAGTCAGCAGACTTGCAGCCAACTTTGTATCAATAAGAAATAGACTGCAGTTACACTAAGCCACTGAGATATGGAAGAAGTTTTTTGCTAGTGCATAAACTAGCTTCCACTGTCACTCGTATCCATCAGTGTTTTTATACTCCTATATGCTATGCTTTGCTTAGATTCACATGTTAAGCTGTGTTAGTTTGATATCAAACTTCCACTTGAAAACATGTATTCTGTGACATTTTCAGGCTAGTGAGATAGTACATACTTTGAGAAAATTTAAAATAAAAGAAAAATCAAATGCTATTATGCTCGGTTCAATTTCTTCTCCATGAAGGTCATCCTAAACTCTGCCTCCTCCCTGATCTCTCACACTCATTTTTCTGCCTCCCAATAGCAGTTTCTTTTTATCTTTGTCGTCTCCCCTTATTTTATGGTTATTTTTTCATCTCTTTTCCCTCCAGTCACATATTCCAACTAAATTGTAAGCTTCTTAAGGTCAGGATCTGCATCTGAATCATTCTTTAATTCTCCTAAGCACCTCACACAAAGTACAAGGCCATTGTCTGTGCTTAGTAAATGTGGATTGGAAGAGCTCAGTTGTAAAAGTAAAAAATTTTAAATAAATGCATCATCTCTCTGGAAATCCACAGTGCTCACATTTTGCGTTATGAGCTCGTTTTAGAGTGATTGGATGCCTTTTATTGGTTAATGTCTGCCATGTGGTAATGTCTTCATTTGCTGAGTTGATGTTCCAAATCTTACAATTCTTAGTCATAATTATTAGTTTTTCCCCTGAATTTTGTGCTTCATTGAGGTTTTAAAGGGTAAAATTAACCTCCCAGCTTTTCCTCCATAAATTTATAATTTCATTGTGATTTCATTGCTATATTGGCTTCCATTTCAGAGGTTTGTCTAAAGTTTAGGTGATTATATGTCTGTTGTTTTTCTCTTCTCACAAATACAGTTATTTTCTTACAATCTCTCTTGCTCAACTGCATAGCAATAGATATAGCAACATGATGAAGAATTCTAAATACTATTTACTAAAAAAAATAGATCTTAAAAGAAATGAAGAATGTTTTTTCACCTGTGTTAAAATTATATCAGAATTTATGAAAATAAAGACTCATTCCCATAATATTCTTCCCTGCTTTGGCATCTGTTTACCTGGACATAAGTCAATGTTTTCTGCAGAACACAACACTGTAAAATGTACATTAGCAAGTTCTTAAGGGATATCATAAACATAAAATTTGTTTAGCTACTCAATAATATGGAAATTTGATTATTTAACTTGAACTAGAAATGTATGGCTTAAATTTCACTAAAGTTATACATGATTATATAGATTAAGAAATGCATTTGGGAATTTAACACTTCTCAATATTGGGTAAAGCTATCATAGACATTAGACTACTCACGCACTACATAATTGCTTGTAAATAGAGACCTTTAAGTACATTGTAGGGAGGGACACACTCATTAGAGGATCAGAAAATCATGTCTGGCTGCAAAACTAAAAAACTATGATGATCTAGCACCTCCTGTATTATCCTGGATAGAGCTGGAGCCCATTCTATTAAGTGAAGTATCACAAGAATGGAAAAACAAACACCACATGTACTCACCCTCAAATTGGCATTAACTGATCAACACTTAACATGCACATATAGTAGTTACATTCATTAGATGTCGGACAAAACTAAATTTGAGTCACAGAACTTCTTGAAGCCCTTTGGGGAAAACATTGGAATACTGATTTTTTACCTTACTTGCCTCAGTCTGTCCTTTGTAAAATTAATTAGTAAAAGCCTGCCTCCCTATTTACTTTTGAATCCCTCCAATCCTAACACCTTGACTCACCCAGCTACCACCATACATGCATCCCTTCCTCCAACTGTGGAACCAGTTAGGCCCCACAAGGAGTAAAAGACTTGAGCCAGTAACTCAGTTGCTCAGCATCAAGTAGGCTTGGCTTCAGGTCTTCTAATAGCCAGACTTGCCTTTTTGTTTTGAATAAAAACTGTGCCTCTTACTTTGTTTTAGTAATATTATCCCATTGCTCCAGAGTCTCTGCTCTGATTTGCTGCCCAGGAAGCTAGCTAGTTGAGTGGCTTTCCAAGTGTGTTCCGTAAACCAGAAGCATCGGCGTCACTTGGGAATTTATCAGAAATGCAAATTCTTGGACCCCACCCCAGACCTACCGAATAGGAAACGCTGGGGATGAGTCCAGCGACTGGTATTTTCACAAGCTCTCCAGTGATTGTGAAGAATGCTAAAATTCTGGGTTAGTTCTTTAGCTTTAATCCCTCTTATTTTCATGTGCTCCTCTGCTCTCTTCATAGACCTCCGTCCAGTCCTTACTCTCTGACGGAGCAAACTTCTTTGGGAAAGTAGAGAGATTTTTACACCAGTTTCAAAATTGTGTGACTTTGGGAAGAGGGAAGAAGGTTGAAGAAGGAATAGTAGTATGTTTTGCTGTGCAACATACTGTGGAAAATCTGTAGTAAACGCAGCTGTGATAAGTGGGAAAAAAAAAAAACTTTAAGGGGAAGAGATGTCAAAAGAGAAATTTTTAAAAATTTTGCTACGAGTTATGACTGTACTACCTCTGCTCTGGGTATTTTTAGAGAGATGCCAATAAAAAAAAATGTAGTTCCTTTTCTGGTAGCAAGAAGACTGTGTTTTTTTGTTTTAATTCAACACCACAGAGACTGGACCATATAGAAACCAAATTAATAACTCAGGTTGTACAAGGAAGCACCTAGTGCAGCTCAGTGTGTTATGGGACAAGAACAGCATGGGACAGGCAGGAAAAGATTCAGCAGTCTCATTTCCATCCCCCTCTGCCTCTTCTGAGCTGTTATTCACTCAGTTATCCCCACTCCTTCTTTCATCTTCTAGCCTCCCTTCTCCATTGTTTCCTTCTCCCTGACTATGTAAACCTGTGAACACCATCTCTGAATCTTGTAAAAGTCTTTTTTAATCATCCACCACCCCACAGGCACTGCCCTAAATATGCTCTTCTCTTCACGTACAAGTTTCTATAGGAGGAGATCCGCTTTCCAAATCTCAACTTTGCACCTTTGTTTATTCCTTGGCCCACTGTAACAAATCTCCTCTCTCTGCACAGAAAGTAACTTCTGTCACCATGTCCCTCGGTGACCCACTTAGAAAATCTAATAATTTTTAACCTTTACCTTACTTGATCTCTCTGGAGTAGAATAATCTTGCCCCATCCTTTCTTGAAACACTTTCCTCTCATGATTTCCACGACACAAATTCTCTTTTTCTCCCTCCTCTCTCTCTATGGCTATTTCTTCCCAGTATCCTTTTAAGCTTAGCTTCTCCTGCCCTCCTTCTAAGTCCTGAAGCTTCCCCAAATTCTGTTCTTATCCCTCTTTTCTTCTCATTCTACATACCCTCCTCAAGCAGTGTTGTCACCTATTACCTGCTGTTTTCTGTCTCTCTAATCTAAATTGCCTGTAGCTTTATTCTGATCTTCAGACGGTTAATTCTGATTTCTCAGTTAGATTATATTCATCTAAAAATGCCAAAGGATGGTGACTCACCATCTTTTCCTCAAAATTCTATTTGGTCTACAAGCTCTGTCACCCACTCATTGCAAAACCAGAAACATGGCCTTTATTTGTATTTATCCCATATTTATTCTTCTCCTTTAACCCCATATCAAATGGGCTAATAAAAGATTTCATTCTCTCCATCTTCACTGCTTCTGCCAGTCCTGGTGTGTGTTACCTCTTGCCTGGCTTACTGCAATAGTCTTGCAACTTGTGTCTGTCCCCTTCACACTGTTGGAAGTGATATAACACATAAATGAGAGCAAATTTAACTGCATAAAATTTCACAGTAGTTTCCCATCTAAGACAGGAAAAATCTACTGTCTCTTAAGTGCATTGAAAGTTCCTCATGACTTGGTGTATTGATACCAAACCAGGTGACTTCTATCTGCTTTCATTCCATCCTGGAAGTTTCAATTATATTTCTACCCTCTGAACATATAATGATTTTTTAACACTTCGTGCTCATTGCTGTGAAGCTCTGTGCATAATTCCATCAATCCATTCACAGTCTTATTTTATAAATATCTATTTGTCTCTCTCTCTCTCCCCAAACAAACTCCTTGATATCTGAGACTATATCTTTATTTTTGTATCCCCAGTATCTACCACAATGCCTGGCACATAGAAGATGGTCAAGAAATGATTGTTCAATGGATAAGTAATTGAATCAACGTCATTCACTCACTCAGCTTAAGATTCCCCATTTGCATTTGCACATGTAGAAAACACCTTCGCATTCTCTACACTCAGCTGAATGTTTATCCCCGTGAAGAAATTCCTCTGGTTCCCCCAGGCCAAATTAAGCATTCTTTCCCTGTGATCTTTATATACATCTCAATTGTAGAAGTTACCACACTTTATTGAAATGATCGTTTGCACATTTGACTCTTCAAGTAACATAATAAATACAGCTGAACAAAAACAGAAGAAAATAAATTCAGATCATCCAAGAAAAGAAAAAAAAAATTCTCTAAACTACATCTTAATAGTTTACCAATTCCCAGTGAAGAAAAATTAAAATTAATCTCAATAATTCAGAATACACATACATACATTCTTATGTAGGTCTATTTTATTCAATTAAGTTCTTCAACTCTCTTTGTAAGTGTGCAGTTTAATAGCCCTTTCCAGTATTGTTACAGATAGATATCTGAGTTAGGTGGACACAAATGACTATTGAAATCAAGGTTCTGGTGCCCAAAGTGGCAAGAGAAAGAAAAGAGAACCCTGAAGAGTTGACTACTCTGCTGTTAATCCCGACTACATATGTCACAAGTTACACAGGCACAGGTGGTTCTTTATATTTGTTTCCGGTAAATGGCTGTAAAGGGAAATAAAACTACAATAAGCTGCCTCTCCAGCCTCTATTCCTACTTCCATCTCCTTATGAGAAGGGGCAGAAAAGGCATTAGAGAAAATGAGGTTTAGACATATTATCATTCACTATTAGAAGAGACTATGTAAGTTTATTTAGTTTTTAATTTAACACAGAGTCTAACGTGTATTCTTTTACCTAGTGATACAAGCATTTATAAAGTGAATAAATTAAGTGATTTTGTAGTGCTATCTGCATATTAGTAACTGATACAAAGCATTTCCCCCCTATTATCTCATTACTCTTGATGCTAACACTGAAAACATGACCATGCTGACTACAAAGCCCTGAAAGGGACATGTTGAAAACTTCTCACCAAACTAGAAAAGAATATACAATGCATATCATATCATGTTCAGATTGCTGTACTTGTAGACGATATTATGTTTTCTCATTCCAGTGTCTGTCGACCCTGAAGGAGCCCACACTGCAGAATGGAAGCAGTGACCTGGGGCTGAAATACAAGGTAGGTGGAGGGAGGAGTCATCCAAGCAGTACAGCCAGGTGGTCAGGACAACTTCATGGCTTTGCAGCCAGATCATGAGAATGGACAGGCTTCCCTTGTGTGGGGAAATGAGTAGAAGAGAATAAAGTGACAAAAGGATACCCCAGGTGGAGTCACTTGCTAGAGTAAAGGCACAGAGGCTGGAATTCTTAGTGTCTGGCTAAAGGAAAATCAAGATTCCCTTCTGGTCCTTTGTTCACTGACCACAATATTGAAAAAGAGGCCTTAGCTTCTGCTTCACTGTTACTTGTGCATGGGCCCTGGATGATTAGCTGTTGGAAATACGGAGAGGAGGGGAAGGAGGAATATGAGGGAATATCGGTAAAAGCTACAGACAAAGTGCAGGACTGGAAGCCAAGGCCTTGGAACTTTATTTCAGCTCTGACATTCACCAACCAGGTGTCATCAGGACACTTAGCATCTCTCGGTTTGTTTCCAAAACTCCACAATGAGGAAACTTGACCGGGGAGCCTCAAAGTTCCCTTCTAGCTCTAAACATCCATGACAGACTAATTACTTGGGTTCTTGGCGTCTCCTTGTCTATTATATAATACATTAGCATCTCCTTGGGAGCAATAAAAGGAAGTGGCATTTAATTCAGCCAATTTTGCTGCTTATCAGCTCTGGGAAAAGATTTGATGGTCAGGAAGCTGAGGGCACTCTGTTGGCTTCAAGTATCAACCCATTCTCTTCCCACCATTACACCACAGATAGTCAAGATTTTACTTTATTTTTCCCTTGGAATTTCTTTTTCAGTATCTATGAAATTATTTTCACAATCCCCTTTTTATGGGTCCACGGGGTCATAAAGGCCATCATATATTTGAATACTAAATACTAGGTACTATATGATTTGCTAGAATTATCTCAGTCGGCTTCAAAATCATGTTCTGCTCCCAGAAATCGAATGTTGTTTCCTACCCAAGCTATTAAAATTTGGCTGTTAAAATGAACAGACAATACAGTTTGTAACATCAAGGTCACAAAGAATAACTATAATGTTTTCATATTCAATAATCTTACTAACAACCAATACTTATGTCTCATTTATGTGCCAAGTACTGTGCTAAATGCTTTATATGCTTCAGTCCATATTGTGCTGCTATAGCAGAATACCTGAAACTAGGTGATTTATAAACAACAGAAATTTATTTTTCACAGTTCCAGAGGCCAAGTTCAAGACCAAGATGTCATCATCTTTCGAGGGCCTTCTTGCCGCATTACCATGTGGAAGGGCAAAGGTAGGGCAAGAGGGGCCAAACTCATCTTTGTGTAGTGGCATTAATCCCACCCATGAGGATAGGGCCCTTATGGCCTAATCACCTCTTAAAGGCCCCACCTCCTAACACTGTTACAACGCCAATCAAATTTCAACATGAGTTTTGGAGAGGACAAACATTCAAACCATAGCATGTGCTACATTGTTGTCCCCAACACACTGGAAAGGAAGCTCTATGTGAGCAGGGACTTCTGTCCATTTTGGTCACTGCTGATTCCCCCAGGATCTAAGGGAAGTACCCTGCTTTATTTGGACACCTGAATTCCAGTGGTCTGTCTCCAAAGCATACACTATTGACCACCATACTATGGGTCATGATGGATAAACTGGTGATGTGCCCTTGGGAAGCTGTGGGGTGAGGGGACTCTAGCATCTGCCTCTATCATTTATCACCAGGGCTACCTGGACAAGTTATTTAACTGTTGGATGCTTCCACTTCCTTTCTGGAAAGTGGGCATAATACTAGCACTAACTCATAAACTGATAAGGATTAATATCTATTGCCACATAATGAACCACCAAAAACAATGATTTGAATAACAACCACCATTTATTTTTGCAAATTACAAATCCGCAATTTGAACAGGGCTCTGCAGAAAAAGCTCCTTTCTGCTCCACACAGCATTAGCGGGGCAGCCCAGATGAGGGCAGGATGATCCACACCCACACACAAGAGAGCTCACTCTCATGGCAACAAGCTGGTGCAGGTTGGTGGCTGGCAGGGGCCAACGTTCTTCTCCACATAACCTGGGCCTCTTCACAACACACCGGCTGAGATCCAATGAGATCACCAACAGAGAGGAAGCTGGGTAAAAGCTGTCTCCCCTCTTTTTGACTTGGCTTTGGAACTCACATGGCGTCATTTCTGCCATACCCTAGAAGTTGAAACAGTTGCAAAAAGCCCACCGGGCTTCAAGGGGAAGAGACATAGACTCTGCTTCTTGTTGAGGGAGTGGCAAAGTTCTGGAAGATGCTGAAGGGAAAATATTGTTGCAGTCATTTTTGGTATATACGAGCTGCCACAACTTGTGCCCCTGAATCTGGTTTTTCTCAAAGGAAATTTGTACTTAACTAGGGAATGATTGGAATGTCCAGCTACTCTGTGATTAGGTAAAACTGCCCTATCTAATAGCATGGGATAGAGGGTACTGTTCACTTACCAGCCGCAATAACATGTGAAGGTTGATAGTGGGGTTTTCCCATGCCCCTCGGTAGATAGGTGGGGAATTCCCAGGCACTGGGCCATGGAAGCTAGAAGGAAACCAATCGTGTGTCAAACTAAAAGAGTGGAGACAACCAGAGAATGGACACAGATCAGTGATGGAGAAAGAAAACAAATATTTATTGAATCCCTACTGACATAGATAGTTTGCTTAGGTTATGAAATCTTCCTACAACCTGTCCTCATCAGCTGGCCTTTTTACTGACCGAAAGCTCTTTTTTATTGTTATTTATTTATTTATTTATTTTTGAGACAGAGTCTTACTCTGTTGCACAGGCTAGAGTGCCGTGGCATCATCATAGCTCACTGCAACCTCAAACTCCTGGGCTCAAGTGATCCCCCTGTCTCAGCCTCCCCAATAGCTGGGACTACAGGTATGTGCTACCATGCCTGGCTAATTTTTCTATTTTTTATAGAGATGGGGGTCTCACTCTTGTTCAGGCTGGTCTCAAACTCTTGGCCTCAAGCAATCCTCCCACATCTCGGCCTCCCAAAATGCTAGGATTACAGATGTGAGCCACTGCACCCCGCCCCAAAAGCCCACATTTTTAAGTCATCATAAAGCTTGAAATTTTTACAATGTACCATCTCGGTATTGAATCCTCCCAGCAATCCTATTAATACCGTTATCCTACGAGTTTCCAATATACTATTCTACAACTGACTTTAGCTGTAAATGAGATGCAAACTTTCTCAGAGAAAGTGATTCTAATCCTGTATTCACAGTACTCTGGTTGGGCTGGCTCAGGTCCCCTACTGCCCACTCCCGTGGCAACGCCAGAGGAGTACAATATGCTGATTGGTCCAAGAAAGTGGCAGCATGTAGTTTCGATCTTTTTGTCATTTAAGCTTTTCCAGGAACTTTATAGAGAGGTTAAATAAAATGTGTTTTACGTAGTCTATCCTTTCCTTTTTTTTCCTCCAAGAAATATCTATAACAAAGTATCTCTTCTCATTGATTTCTGTGAAATTCTGAAGCATCAGTAGGATGTTTTCCATAAAATGGTTCCATTTACAAGTAAGTCATTCTATAGCAAAGCCCTTGAGGATCATGATGCAGTGAGGTTTTAGTATAATAATCTCACGGATGCAATAATTAAGCCATTGCAGCCTATATCATGAGATCCTTGATTTAATGAGAGTTTTGCTGCAAGGCATCCAATATCCATCCAGTGCACTTAAGAAAATCCGGTAAAACAGGTGTTTCCTCAATTAACAATTTACAGTGTTGGTGCACAAAGCATAAGTGAACCAGAATAGAAGGTAATATTTCTAACAAAACATACCGTACTCTACATTTTTTTTCCAAAGATCTTGAATGAATCATCTCACATGTACATTTTTAAAATAATTAATTTAATACATGACTTGCAAAGAAAAATACAAAAAAATTATTATTTATAGCAGCCTCACATTAACCAGCATGTGTTTAATCATAAAAATCTGTCAAGCAATGAAGTGTAAATTTTAACTTCTAAGTAATTAACATAGTAATATGATTAAATGAAATTTTTAATTTTATGAAAAAATCTTTCTCAAATATTTAAAAAAATAGATAGTATCCTTGTTTACAAATATTTTTAATCATGTTTCTTAAGTTAGCTCCTTGGCACATTGGCAGTTTCTTTTTTTTAACTTTGGCAGAATCAGAACTTCTCCCATATCATACAAAAATACTGAATTTATAGGTCATATCCCACTTATAATTCATTGTTAATTTCCCTCAGAAACTAGCATCTATTCTAATATATTATCCAAGATAATTCTCACAATGAAGTAAAATGAAATTTGATTCTATTCCCAACTCTCTAATTTAAACAAGTCATATGAAAACCAGTCCCTTAGTTTTTTTCTAAATATTTTACAACTTTAAAAAAATTCTGAAATTTATTTGGAGTCCTAAATAGTTTATCTGAACATTTCAAAATATCCTCAGAGAAGGTTTAGGGAAGAAGATAAAACCCACAATGACAACAGTTACCGGGAAAGATCCGGAGCTAAGCATATTCTCACCCAGGCACGGTTTGCTCTGGTTTCCACGTAGCCTGCTTGTTCACTCCATGACTTTAGGACACCAAATTTGAAAAACAAATCAAAATGTTCCAGCTTTCATCATTTACACAAATCTATTAACTTCAAAGGGAGCTTTGTTTATGGTCAGGGTGACTAATTTATGTCCCAAACCAGGACACTTTTAGAGAATGAAAGGGGGTATTCTTAATAATTAAGGCTGCTCATTAGACATAAACTGGAATTGGCCTGGGCAAACTGGGACATAGGTCCACCCTACTTATAGGCAATGATAACTTGGCCTAAGAGGAATGAAGTTCAGTTGTTCATTGAAAACTTTGCAAAATTCTGCACTGAATTGACTTTTTTTCTTTTTACTTAAAAATTCTAAAATCTTGTTGGCATGAGGCCCCAAACCTTGTACTTCTTTCGCTTCTTCACTAAGCTACTGTAGATTCTGCCCAGTTTCTTACATACTTACCAGAGCCCTGGTGAAGTAAATGATAAATACGACCAAGTGGGCACAAACTGGACAGATAATCACAACCAAACCATTCTAACAGTGAATTCTCACACCATCTCCTAGAAACTTGGGAATTTAAGTGAGTCTTGGGTGCTTGGAATTTTACTGACATTTTCCTGTGCTGAGCTCTCTCCCCCAGCACTGCTCAAAACTGCCTACTTCTACTTCAGCCCCTGTGGGTCCAAAGTTCTCTCATCTGCGAGGCTTACTGTGGGCCATGTACTTACACGAGAGTTCTCTGATGACGGGGTTGTTGTTGTTAAATTACATGAACCGCTCCAAAGGAATCAGATCTTGGGACAGCTCCAAAGGCAGGTTATTTTCCTTTCATTCCCAATTGAGTCAGAAAAATTTATTCATTTACTAGTCAGAAAATAAACTTGATGCATGTTCCTCAGGAGATCCATGTGCTGTACCTTTTTATGGCAAAATGCCACATGTACATCAGAAAGGAATACTCTGTCATGTGGCCCACAGCCACAGTTGTTTGGGCCACAATTCACTCAGAGTTTGTAAGGTAAGCAAGGCTGAGCCCAGAAACTACTGCAGAAAACAGGCCCGGAGGGAAGTCCTACTGTGTTCCAGGTGGTGTCTTTCCTTCTGGCTTCACTGAGAGAGCCTTCACACGTGTGGGGTGCTGGGCACTGAGACTGTCTCTCCACACCAAGAGGTTGGGGACCATACATGTAAACACATTTTCCATGACATTTTTCATGACATTTCCTGCCTTTATGCTCCCAGACCACAATCATCCCCCACCACTGGCACTACTGGCTCATTCACACCTTCTCCCAATTTTTCCTAATGGTTTTCACTATGGAACACATAATCCCCTTTTTGACTAAAACAGGGTGAAGACACTAGCTAATTCTTTGCTCAGCCATCACCATTTTCACTGAAGAAATGGTTGGCTTTCTTCAGTGGGTTGACAAGCCTTCTGTTGTTTAAAACAAAACAAAACAAAACACAAAAAACCCTCAGTAACTGCTTTAACAAAATAAAAACATTCTCCTCAGAGTAAATGGTTATCAAATTTTAGGATGGACTTAATATGCTCTTTTAAGTTTCAAAGTAGTTCTGAATATCTTATGTCCCCCATGACGTAAATGCTTTGAATCATTGACAATCCAGGAATTAGTTAAATGTTACTAAAGGAAAAAGTTGGCAATTAAAGTAGTAGAGGAATTAAGATTTCATTCCTCTTACTGGAAAAAAAAAAATCACCGTTATTTGAAGCTTACCAAAAAAAAGATTTTTATGGGCATATTTTAGCCTACCATGCTGTAATCAAGCATTTTTATGGATCCCATTTATATTAATAAGGCAATAAAGGAGGAAGCTTCAAATAAAAAAAAAAAACACCCTAAGTCTCAGAAGCCTTGGAGCCAATGACAAGACAAAAGAGGAACCAGTGTCTTCTGATTTTGCCAGCTAGACTGGAATCCATACTGCTTCCAAATTCTGTTTAGTTTTTCCTCGGTCAATGTGGGAACATTCTGACCAGTCTTGAAAAGTAGGACTTGATGGCCCATCATGTGAAAAGCTATTAACATATCCACAGTTGGCCCTGAAATATGCTTTCAAGAATTTAGAAGATTTGCCAACCTCTATGTGAATTTTTCTTCAGAAAAGTGCACTTTTATTAACACCCTCCTCCCCACTGTGGATAAAATTGGTCACAATATTCTCATGGGAAAAAGAAAAAAAAAGAGCTTTCTGAAGAGCCTCTGTAGATAGAGAAATGGAGTTTCTGGCCAAGAATAAAAATGGAAATGTCTGAAATGCTTGGAGCTTCTGATTAAACCTTCAATGGTATATTTCTTTTAGACAAAGCATTTGTCATAAGTAGCTTGTCTGCTTGAGTATGATTTATGTGGCTGAACTGAAGTTGGCTGAATAATTTATGCTATTTATTGTTCTGGAAAGTTTCTTTTCTTAATAAATAAATAAATAATGCTGTGCTAAGAGAAGGGGGGAAAGAGGGGAAATGTCAGTAGCATAAGGAGGGAAAAAGTTATTTTTCCATGTTGGAAGCTAATAAAGTGTATCTAAGAGGAATGGTCTCCACACAGAAGGGCAGGACTCTAATAGGTGAATATTGTCAGCAGTTTCAATGAAACCAATTGGGTAAGAGAAGCTGTCAAATAGGTGTGAAATGAGCTAAAATTACTAGCGCTACACTTTCTTTTAAGGTACTTTGCTTTGTTCCTTACAGTGCCTTACAGCAAAAAATTTAATTTAAATACTGAAAATGGAATGCAGCTATATTGATTTAAATTCACTAAGCAAGTATTGGAACCTATTTCCTGTTTCCCGCATAAGTGCAGAGCGTGTGTGAGTCTATGTATGTGCGAGTGTTGTCAGCTTTTCTACTATTTATGAGCGAGTCACAGTTTATTAGAACCTACCACAATGTATATTAGCATAAAACACATAACTTGAATTGTCAGTTTATAAAATTTTCAGAATGTATGATTACAGTTCTGTTCTTACTCTAGATTTTTACATAGCTCCAATGATTTAGCCTACCTGCTGAAACACTGAGCTCGTATTAGACCTTGGCTGTTTTTTGCTGGTGTTTTTTTTTTTTTTTTTTTTGGTTGGTTGGTTGGGTTTTTGTTGTTCTTGTTGTTGTTGTTACCATTTTATCACATAAATTTTTTTCCTGGAACCTATGCCAAAGACAGAGTTATAGACAAAAGAACGGATGGATGAGTGCACAGAAATCCGTGTGGCTCAATTCAGCTGAAACTGTTTTATAGATAACTCACTGTAAGCTATGACTAAAAATATTTGAAATGTTTACAGGCTGCATAATATATATGTTTGACATATTAAAGGAGACTTCTATCAGCTGCTCAGTAACCATTCCAGAAAAACGCCTTAAAAGAACTCAAGCAAAATCACAGCCCCTCATCTGCAGTGCTGTTTCTAATTTGAAGGCAAATTCATCTCTGACATACAGCAGATTCTGTGCAGGTGGAAGCAAGCCCCTCTCTGCTCCTCTCTCTGCCAGTCAAATTATGTCATCAGTGAAGGATCACTGGTTTTTAATGATACGGTGGCCTCCATACTGAGAAGCAGTCCTAGCAGAGCAGTATGCATAGCCAATAAAATGGCTGTCACCAAATTACAATTGACACTTAACATCACTAAATCTGCAGTGTAATTCCTTGTGACAGTTGTGTAGGTATATTAGAAGAAAATAATTTACTTCAAACCCAGCATGTTAGACACATTTTCCTGAACGTAATTCATGTCACATTTACAGTAGCCAAAGCAAGCAGTCTCGAGGCAACCTTAATCCGGGAAGAGATCATAGATACTAACATGTTCATTGAAGTATGATTATTTATGCATGCAATAAACAAAGCTAGAGCAGTTGTTCATTGTAGGTTTTAATTGTTATTGGAGGTTTTAATTGTTATTGGGTTTTAAATGAATATTAGCCTCTTTTGCTGTAGGGAATAAGAAAAACTATTTTTTTAAAAAAAGCCGCATTTTACATGGAAAACAGGCATCAGCGAAAAAGTCTTCTTTTTTGTCCAGATGAAATGGACATTCAGGTGGCCCTCACCTCCTACTACAGCTCTATATTATATATGGACTTGAAATTCTGTGCCAATTACCAGGTGACAAATGTATACACATCCAACTTATAAAATGCAAGTAAACTAAAAAAGTAAAAAGAAAGCCAGCACCAGTATATCTCTTCTCTCAGAGTAATAACACTGGGGAACAAAGGTTTGGGAGGCAGACACGGTTTCTTCTGGAATGCTATTCTGATGCATTCATCTGGAGTGGATCTACAGAAAGACCCTTCCCTGGCCTTATAAGCATATATAAATATGTGACAGAGTTAAAGGTCTCCGCTCTTCAGAATGAAGTGGTTTGAATGTCTGGCGAAATGGGACTGCAAAAAATTCATTCCAACTTTGTCTCTAGGCAATTCACCTTTGGCCCAGTGATGATATGAGCCTTTCTGCTGATGGGAGAGATATAATAAGTCAGTTCAGGCAGTCTTTAGAAGGCAGGGGCCTATTTGTTAGCAGAATGAGGCAGGTGTACTCTTCTATGGGAGATTAGCTCATCCCAGCATGATAATTACCTCACAGGAAGCCCTCAAGGTTACACATCAAATACAGGCGAGGCAGATCCAGTCCTGGAAATGGGCATGTCTGTATGGTTAAGCAGTCTTAATTTAGAAGTTCCAAATTTAAAAACACAAATCAGTGAGTGATAATTTCCCTGTCCTTTCATTAAGACATTAACATGTCTCCAGCAAGTGCAGAGCTCACTGAAGAACTCTAGCCTAGATTACAGCTCAGCTGCAAGGCCAGAGAACTAACCTCTGTCCACATGTCTTAGTTGATTTTTTTTATCCAAGTGGAGAACTGCAAACAAGAAATAAGAGAACCCACATTCGGTTGGCTAAAGTCCTTTTGGCTGTGTGTACCACTTGCTTAATCCTGCCTTTTGGAAAATAATTTTGAATGAGTTGTATATTTTCCAAAACAGCATCACAGCATTTCGGCTTTGTCGCCAAAGAGCAGAAGGGGGAAATGGCAGTTTGGGTGAGTTGGGTTTTTCATATAATGTTTAAGAACACAGATTGCTCTTCCTACACCATCATGACATTGGAATAGCCCGTCTAACAGTGTTTCAGGCTGCTGAATGCTTTAGCCATGCTAAACAGAGCGATGTCACCGCCGCAAGCCGTGGGCAAAAGCTAGAACCTCTTTGGTTTTCTAGGTCAGTGAGGATGACCTGAGGAATTCTTCAGTGTCACTGGTCCCCAGAGCACACTCCTGACAGCACAAGGCTGGGGAGGTGGTGGCGGTCTGACTGCATGACCACAGCTGCCAGAGTTTATCATGTGGGTGCCGGTTGTGGGGACGCACCAAAGGAAGTGGCGAAAATAGAAGGGAGAGACTGAGGAGGGGTAATATGATTAGGAGTCATGGAGGTTCACCAACTTTTCAGTTAGAGGTTTATCAAGCAAGGACAATTCAAAGGATTTCTAAAGCAGAGGCACAAACATATCAGAGCTTTATTAGAAATGAATTTATTTGGGGCAGGCATTCTTAAGGACACATAATAGGAAAATATTTCGTACATAAACATCAGGACATTTTGTAAACATGAATATTAACATGACAATCCTGAAAAAGATCAAGAGTAAAAAGATATTTTTATTTGTTAATAAATATTTGAGTTTTGTATGTAGTGTGTTTCCATAGGAAAACTCTTATCAATTTTATACTCTGAAATGGCATTAATTTGAGTATTAACTGAGGTCAAAAGAAATCTTGGTGTTTTCATATTGTTTAAGGTCTATTCTGGGTCAAGGACAATATGACAACCTCTGCAACAAGTGTGTGTCATGGAGTGAATTTGGACCACTTTTATGGTGGATCCTTGTGAAAATCACCCCCGCTCCTAAGACCCATATTAGTGTGGGACATCCTGCCAGAACACTTAGGATTTTCTAGAGCCTCAGTTCAGAGGTCCCCATCCCCTTGTTATAAGGATCTCTGCAGCAGCCCCACCATGGTGGGTGTCTCACAATATCCAGAAGAAGAAAAAAATCAAATAAATGCAATAACTCCTTCTGCAGGAGAAGCCATCCACAGAAATTGCCCAAAAACCATTCACTCACTGATGATGTCAGAAAGCAGCATGGGGATCTGATCAAATTAAAAAGCTTCTGCACAGCCAAAGACACTGTCACAAGAGCAAACAGACAACCTACAGAATGGGAGAAAATTTTTGCAAGCTACACATCCAATAAAGGGTTGATGACTAGAATCTATTTAGAACTCAGGAAAATCAGCAAGAAAAAAATCAAACAACCCTATCAAAAAGTGGGCAAATGGGCCGGGCACGGTGGCTCACGTCTGTAATTCTAACTCTCTGGGAAGTCAAGGTGGGCAGATTGTTTGAGCTCAAGAGTTCGAGACCAGCCTGAGCAAGACCGAGACCCCGTCTCTACTACAAACATAGAAAGAAATTAGCTGGACAACTAAAAATATACAGAAAAAAAATTAGCCAGGCATGATGGCGCATGCCTGCAGTCCCAGCGACTCGGGAGGCTGAGGCAGAAGGATCGCTTGAGCCCAGGAGTTTGAGGTTGCTGTGAGCGAGGCTGATGCCATGGCACTCTAGCCCAGGCAACAGAATGAGACTCTGTCTGAAAAAAAAAAAGGTACTGATAATGTCTTCTTTCTTAAGCTAATAGATTCTTGGATATTCATTTTATTGTCTTTATTCTGTACACTGCCTGATAAAGTTTATATGCTTTTATTAATGTATGATACATTTATAAAAGTTAATTGTACACTTACTTACATTTTTAAAGATGATTTGCAAATTTAAAAAAATAGGCATTTTCAATTTTACTATAGACTTTTTTCCTGTTTGAATATTAATTACCTTTGCTGATTTTGATTATGTCATTTCTATAAGTCATTTTGAAAGATAAGTATGGATGATATATACTTTGTAGTATTTGTTTAGTATATTTGGAATAAGAAGTAAAAGTACTTGGAAACACAGCTGAAATTTAATAGTATTTTCTTCAATGCCCAATATAAAGGAAATATCAAAGCTGAAAAGATGGTAAATAAATAACTTTAAAAATTTTACTGTCCAATACTTTCAAGAGTTAATAAGACAGGAGAGGGAATTGGTTTTATAAAACATATTTTTTAACAGGCAACATTATAATGATATGAAATGTGCATGAAAGAAAATTATTCTAAAACTCTGTAATTCACAGCAGTACCATAGTTCTGGCTGATTATGAATTGGCTGGAGCCCATATTATCTGCATGTGAATTTGATTAAAATTGTTTTACTTTAAATATATACTTGGTGATGTTGTGAGAAAGATACTTCTATATAAATAACACTAAATCAGATAGATGCAATTGGGAAAAAATGGAGAGTACATAAAGAATTTTTTTTTTTTGGATTTAATGAACTATATGACCTGGTTTAACTATTTTGTTGTTAATTTTTCTCTTGGGACTTTTTCATTCTGTTCCCTGTGAATAAACTGATGACTAAAAAGAGTTACAGTAATGGTAATGATACACTGCTATCAAGAAACCACAAGAAAGCTGGGCTCAGTGGCTCCTGCTTGTAATTCCAGCTACTCAGGAGGCTCAGGCAGGAAGATCACTTGAGGCTAGGAGTTTGAGGCTGCAGTGACCTATGCTCAGGACACTGCACTCCAGCCTGGGTGACAGAGGAAAACTTCCTCTCTAAAAAACAAAAAGAAAGGAAAAAAAAAGAGAAAGAAACCATAAGAGCAGGGGACGTGGGAGGTGTATTGGGTGTAACTCATTGTATAAAGTTAGGCTGTTACCCATAAATATTTTTTCCCCCATGCCAAACATTACTAAATATATTGGTTAACATAAGAAATATGATCAAATGCACATTAGTATGCAGATTAAAATATGAAAGATTTTTAAGTCTCTCTCTTTTTGTAGATTTTGAAAATTTTAGTTGTGATCTTCTAAATTTATGAATAACTGATTCTTATAAGAGCAGTTTTTCCTTGATTCATCAATTAAGCCTTTCTGGAATATATACAACATGTTAAGTATTTTGCTAACTGCTAAGTACATAAAGAGAAAAGAAAGACATGGTCAATTTCTCTGAATTTCATATTCTTTTTTTTTTCAGTATCTATTTCGAACTAATGAATCTCGTATTCTCTTTATGGATATGTGTGTTTTTCAAATTATGTGTATTCATCATCCACTTTCCAGGGAGTAGAATAGAAGAAAAGATAAAAAAGATCTGGGCGTGGTGGCTCCCGCCTGTAATCCTAGCACTCTAGGAGGCCAAGGCGGGAGGATCATTTGCGCTCAGGAGTTTGAGACCAGCCTGAGCAAGAGCGAGACCTGTCTCTACTAAAAATAGAAAGAAATTAGCTGGACAACTAAAAATATATAGAAAAAATTAGCC
>CAUYRT010049283.1:0-58410 GCA_963574885.1 Lepilemur ruficaudatus
TAATTAACGTTTTGTTTGTCTTAAGTTTTTTCTCATGCACATGTTTTAAGATATAGCAATCTTAATACCATTGAAATACTCCTCTGTTTTTATTGTTTATAACAAATAGTAAAGCAATCCTAGTTTAAAATTTAGATGGCCGTGCACTTTAACTCTTTGTCCAGATTATTTAGTACTAATGATGAGGAAAATAATAGTGGAAAGTGGGTTTCCTCAAAATAGCTCAAGTGGCCTTAAACTTAGAGAAGCAAGGGCCAGGCGCAGTGGCTCACGCCTGTAATCCTAGCACTCTGGGAGGCCGAGGCGGGAGGATAGCTCAAGGTCAGGAGTTCAAGACCAGCCTGAGCAAAAGCGAGACCCCCGTCTCTACTATAAATAGAAAGAAATTAACTGGACAACTAAAAATATGTGTTAAAAAAAATTAGCTGGGCATGGTGGCGCATGCCTGTAGTCCCAGCTACTTGGGAGGCTGAGGCAGAAGGATCACTTGAGTCCAGGAGTTTGAGGTTGTTGTGAGCTAGGCTGATGCCACGGCACTCTACAGCCCGGGCAACAGAGTGAGACTCTGTCTCAAAAAAAAAAAAAAAAAAAAACTTAGAGAAGCAAGTAATTCTTGAAAAATTCCATTACTAGCTCATATTTTCCAATGAAAAATTTTAAGTCTTGCATCATAATCTCTTTATCACTTTCAATTTTGAAGAATTTCAGAGATAGATGTTTGGTCAATTAGTAATTAATACCAAGGGCATGCAAACCAACAGAAATAGGACTCTGTAGCATTTTTTAAATACAGATTTACCACGACAATGGTATGGAAAGAAATGTTGGGACAAAAGATTTGAGAAATTCAGAATTTGAATCACATTCTACAACCTTGGAGGAAGGAAAAAATATATATGTATTATATATATAATGTTAAATCATGGCTAATATATAATTCACTCATCAATCTTATCAATCTTCTAATAAAATCTTCAGTAAGATATTGCAAAAGATAAGGCCCCTCCTTATTTAATTTCTCAAATTCTGAAATCTCTCAACTATATTTTCATATACTAAGAAGTTGTTTGATTAGAGATTAACTTCTTGTACTTTTTATAGTCAATACTCCCTGTGAAAGTTAAGAGGAAATTATAGAAGCAATTAAAAATATATTAGGGAAAAAAAAATACTAATGGGGCTTTTCAGGGACCAGATAATAACATATTAATTCTAATCACTTATATTTATGTATCATTTTACCTTATAGATAGTATTTTTAAATGTATTATTGCACAAAATACAGAATGTATTATCACATAGAAATAAAAATAGGGGTTAAAATAAGGAAAGTGATTGGTGTAAGGTTTCATATCTACAAAATAGTAAGCTAGAGACTCAAATTCAAACCTTCTCACTCTAAACCTATTTTATCATCATTCTTTTGGGTGTAGAATATACAAACATATTGTCCAATGATGTATGGTATGAAAACAGGAACCCTGGTGAGCTCAGGAGTACCTTAACTTGTGGTTCTCAGTTACTGGAAGGAATTCATTCTGGTTAGTCCCTTGAATATCTGACTAAAATGTTAGAATCTACTGTCTTCTTTGTTCCAGCCTCCTTTCTGCATGCTGTTTCTACTGATCCTTCATTTCCATGTATCAAGGATTCTCAGAAGTCCGGTTGTGGGTTGGGTGAGGGTGGGGGGACCAACAAATCTTTAGTATCATCCCATTCTCCAAGTAGATGAGCATACTTAGGGAAGCTCCCAGAACAAAACCAATCATTTAAACAATATGAAACTATGAAACCCACAGTGAAGATCTGACATTGATATGTATGAATCTGCTCCAGTTGAAAATCATGCCTTGAAAATGCAACCCGAGACTCCAGGCACCTAATGACACCAATTGGTATTCACGCAGGAGTATAGACTGTTACATATGCTCATTGCAAATTTTGCTTCAGGGAAAAATGGAGAACCATTTAAGTGACTCCTTCTGTGCATTGAACTGTCAACTTGCAGAAATGCCATACTAATCTTAGGGAAACTCTCTGCAAAGCTCACGTGAGTGGTGAGTGAATGTAAATGTCCTAACTTATTAAATATCTACTTCATCAAACCTGGCAACCAGGGGATGATTGATCTTGCACTCAGCTTACCCACACACCTTTATTTATTATATACTATTTTGGAAGGTCTTAATCCTCTCCTCTATATGTGAAATATTCTTTTTATTCTTAAACAGATAATAAAAACACTATTTTTAAACACGTTAAATTTGTCATAAGTAATAGTAATTCTGCTACACAAATCATATTTTAAGACACGTATCTGAATTATCATACTTAAATTTATGTAATATATTAGATTTATTCATATTTATTTAATGTTTTAAAGCACTGCCCCCAATAAGCATTATGCATTAGAACCTAGCCACAGTGAGATGTGGAACAGCAATCAAGACAGCTTCTGCAGTAGCAAATGCAACCCTAACCACTGGCTTGCCATTTTCAACTATAAAAGTAGGATACAAAATATAGGATGGATAGTGTTTGTGGGAACTGTAAAGTAAAACAAAGCAAAAGAACAATGACAGAAACAAAATTCAATCTTGTTTTTGATAACATATTTGTAAAATCTGATTTTAAAATATTCTTTTTTAAAGAAAGTCTGTATTTTAAGTTTTGGAAACTTGAATTTTCTTTCCCACTCCCTTAAAAATGAAGGGGAAAAAAAGAAAGAAGAAAGAAAGAAAGAAACAATGCATATGCCAGGTGGATTTTCCAAGTTCTGATTATTAAACAGTAATTTTCATCAGATTTTAAATGCTCCCATCAATAGCAAGATTGGAGAAGGATGATACAGTTAAATCACTGCTGATAGACAATTAGTTGAGTCTGCTGTCTCAAGCCAAGATTGGCAGTGTCTGCTGCTCTCGTAATCAGATTCCTCAGCATTCAAGATGGCAGGACTGAGTTTCGTGGTTAATGCTACAAAGCAGCACTGAATAAATACAAATGGCTTCATCTTCTGTTGCAGTCGTATCCTCCCACACTGATCTGTGTAATTAGAAAAGTACTACATCTCATCTCCTGAACAGTGAATACAGCAGATTGTTAATCATTATATTTACATGGCTCATATAAAAAGTATTTAAATTCATGAGTACTATAAGATTTCTTTCAAAGAATATTAATACATGTACAATACCTAAATGTGTGTTGTCATATCTGTAGCTTATTGATGTGCTTATAGCATTTCTTTAGAGAATTGTTGCACAGAAAAAAATTCAGGTGTAGCAAATGTTGAAGAAAAAAGGTTGAAAAAATATGTATATGTATTTTTGCTTATATCTGTATCTACTTGTCTCTATATATATACTCACATATACATGAAACAAACAAATTTGATGGAGTTTGCAAATTTCAAGGAAATGACACATTCACATATACATAAAAATATAATCCCACATTCAAATAAAAATATGACATAAAAGTACTTCTAGTAAAGCTTATTTTATAAAACGCATTGTGCTCTATATTTTATCTGTATTTTACACCAATGTAATATTGATTTCCTACAAAAACACATTAAATAAAAGATTTATGAGGAGTGTAGCAAATCTCATTTGGCCAACAAACCGTAACTCTTTTGTGTCTGCTTTATGAACAGGAGCAAAAATGGTAATGCTTCACGTATTTCAATAATTTACCGAAAATTTACAAATGTTTGTCATTTGAAAATAATTAAGAAAATAAGAATAATAATGGGTGATTAATAACAAAATATTGAGGATTTGTTTAACTCCCTAACACCCTTGCAAACAAAAATATGTGTGTGTGTGTCTGTGTCTGTGTGTATCTATGTATTTATGTGCATATGTATACGTATATAAAGGGATAGGTGTTTGCACCTTCAAAGATGAGTTTGCAAATAATAAATAAAGGAAGGAAATTAATAGGCAAAGAATATGGCTTTTGAAATAAAATAGGTCTTTGAGACATATCAAGCAACAGCGATTACTTAAAAAATACAAAACAGAGCAGCTTGAATCTGATTGAAGTGGTTACACACTGTGCCAGCAAAAGGACGCAAGAGTCTCGAAGAAGTCTAGGCAGAGTACAGGGAAAGCATGAATGGGAAACACAGAGAAACTGTTCTCCTTTTATCTCTATAACCTCCACCCTCCCTTTTACCTTCCAAAGTTGTAACCCTGAACTTGGGACAACAATCAGGAGATTTCTGATGAAGCTGTCCTTCCCTCCCCTAATGTGTTCTTTCACATAATTAACTGCCTGACTTACTTGTCCTCTGATTTTATCTGAGGAGCTGGTGAATTTCACTAATTCCTGCAGTTGCCACATATCAATGTTAAAGAAGTATTTAATTCCCAGGATGAAAAGCAAACATTCATAATGTGCATAAGAAAGACTGAAATACTAGAAAGTTAATAACACTTGCCACTCCCGTAGCACCTTTCAACCAAGATGATTTAGAAGCCCTTGCAAAGCAAAGGCTTAGCACTCTCATTTTGCTGAAATGGAAATGCAGAAAGGTTAAGTGATTTGTTTACTTATTTATTTGTGATTTATTTATTCTGCCCCAGCAACTGAGTAATGGAGCTGGGAATAGGAGTCAAAATTTCTGATTTCTTATTCTCTTTCAGACCACTCACCTTGTTCACAGTGGAAGCTGGTGACACTTACTTTTGTAAGTCAGGCATCGTCATTATTAAACTGACATGCCTACACTGTGCTTAGAAATAGAAAGGAGTCAAGGCCATTGCTTTGGAGCTCAAAGTTCAGAGCCAAATTATTTCAAACAATTATAACTTAAATATGGAGTTAACTGAGACATTTATTTAGTGAGTCCCCAGTGTGATGTCACAAATCCTGCTAACATTTATTGTACACTATGTGACAGGCACTGTGCTAAGTGCATTGAGTTCATAAAATCAATTAAGCCATATAACCTTAACCATAGGTACTACTATTATTCAATTTTCCAGAAAAGAAACCTGAAGAATAGGAAAGTAATTTGCTCACATCACAAGTTGAGTAAGCAGTGGAGACAGAGGTGTATGATGCATGACGTCTGATTTCAGAGCCTATGATCTTTACTACTGAGTGATACTGTCTCTCCTTTTGCATCCCTGTGTCACATCAAAAAATAACAGCAGAAAACATGTTTATTACAAATGAACAAAATAAAGTGTTAACCTAATTTTGGAACTGCCCATCAAACTGCCCAAAAACATTCTTTATTTCCAAGTGTCAACATAATATAACCTCATACCAATACTACTTTCTTTTAAAAAATGCAAAATCCAGAGTTTACAATGCTGATTGGAGGAAACGAAGAGAAGATGGGTTTTGTTTTTTGTTTTTTTAAAAAAAAGTCTAGTTTGAACTTCTAATTTATTGCAACATGGCTGAATCCTTTCTGCTTTGGGAAGGGAAGGCAGAGGAAATATTTTGACAGGAATGTTCAGCATAAATGCATATTTTGACTATACCGGTGACTAAAAAGGTTATTTCACTGTTTCATTTTCAAAACAATTTTATTAGATATTATCTAAGTATCTGATATATGTAAGGAGAATCTACAAAATGTGAGCTTAAATTTATATATTTATTCAAAGATTAATAAAATAAAATTTTAAATACTGTATTACATGTTGAAGAGTACTGACCTGTTTAGTCCAGAAGACATAGTTTTAAATTCTGTTCCAACCAGAGACTACTGTGACCTTGGGTAAGTTACTTAAACTTGCTGACCTCCAACCTTCTCAATTCTACAGCAGTGATATTCCTTCTTTGCAGGGCTGTTGTGAGGATTAAACAGATCCTCAACTCTTGTGAGGGAAAGTTTCATGTATTTTTGTTCACTGCTTCCTAAGGTCCAGTCTAGCATAATCCTTGGTTTATTACAGGCCCTACTTAAGTATTTGTTGAATGAATGAGAATAGTTATAGCTCTAACATCATATCTGGCATATTAGGTACTTAATACAAGTTATAATTTTTTAACTTTTCAAAATTATTGTTAATTATGTATATACAAAAACTGGGGAACTCTGAGATTTACCCTACTTTGAAGCTGACAAGTTAGTCTGCTGCAGTTTCATGAGTTTGAGTGGAAAATACGAGACTCAGAGACTTTGTATCTGTACGGATCAGATACAAAGATAGTGTGTTCCGCACAACAAAAGCCACAGAGGATCACTGTTTTTTCATGGTTCCCTGAGCCCCAGTCCCCCTCGGGGCAACACAATGAGGGTCAAATAATACCTGCACAGCCAATGGGTGGTATTACAGGAGAATGGTCAGTGAGTGTGCTCACCGCTTGCTCCAGTGATGGATACTATCTCTATCTCTCAATGCTGAAAGGAAACCTGCCCTTTGCTTCGATGTGCGGAAACAGAGAAGATCCATAGAGAATTGTAAAAACATACAGTATATTGAAATGTGATCAGAATGTGATTTTCAGTTATAAAACAACAGTCTAGAAAATTACATAGTTATTTTTGTTAGAGAGTTTAATAGCATATTTAATTTGTTAAATACTTTGGTATCTAGATTATCTCTCTTTTTTTTTAATTTTACCATTTGTGAGAACATAAACATTGGCTCTGGAGTTACAATTGTGGTTTCTTTGAACACTATTCCATTTTGAACAAGGACACCAGAGAGTTTATGAAAGAGCTTTCATCTATCAAAAACAGGAATCGTGAACTTGAGGTTATTATTATAGGATTCCATGCAGCCAATCTGAGCAGCCAGATATTTCCATATTGGAAATAAATATACAGTTATGGAACAACTGAGGCAGCAATTTTAACAGTGACAAATTTTCGGTATTCTCTACCAACAGCTTTCTCAGATTATTTTTCTATTTTTCTACGCTTGTCACTGCTAACCCTTGAAAGGAGTGGTTTATAATTATTGCATTCACTTTCTTCAATACTCATTCATTCAGCTCTTAATCCCTAACATCTGGCTTCAGTACCAATGGCTCAAATGAAACCCTTAAATATCAACAGCAAATTTTAAATAACCAAATGCAATGACTTTCCCCAAGTCTCCTCCCACTTGAACTTTGGTATCAGCTCGTTCCCTTTGAAAGTCTCTGCCGTTTAACATTTGTGCCCAGTTGTATTCCCATTTTTCTAAAAGTTAGCACTTCAAATTTCTCTTACCTGGTTCTGTTTCTCATCTCATCTTTTACATGTTAATCTTTTTTGTGCCCTTTATTTTTTCTGTCTTCAGGCTCCCTCTCTCAATGATCCCATGGTTTTCAAACCTTTGTTCTATATGGATGGCATTGAAAAGTGTATATTCGTTTCTAAACTTTCTCCTGATTTAGTCTCCTATTTTCAGACATCTGTTAGACACCTCCACCTGAGTGCCCTAAACATACCTCAGGCTCAACATGTCTGTCACTTAACTTCTCCGCTCTTCTCACCAAGTCAGTTCCTGCCCGTGACTACCTGATTTCTTCTAAGAGCACCTCTGTCATGGGGTACAGTGCCATGGCTTCCTCCTTGGCATCATGTTTGAACAATACCTCTTTTCCATCATGTTATCACCACCCTGGTTTACAGCACTGTAATACACCCCTTGACAAATACAAAAGCTTCCTAACAGGCTCTTCTGTTTTTAGGCTATACTTTTCTCTGTATTCTTTTTCTGTTCTTCCAGGAGAAGAGGCAGTAACTCCTTGTTGCCCACTGGCCAAATCCATGCTCTTTAGTCTAGCCTCAAGTCCTTTCACGACCTGACCCTTTCCTGCTTTCATTCAACAATTGTTCAGTGAACTAGGAATAATGCAGTAAGCATAACCAGACATGGTGCCTATTTGGAGTGGGTGCACAGTGAGGAGGGATAACCTAATATTAATCACTTAATAAATTAATGTATTATTACAAGCAATGAGAAATGAGTCTACAGAAAGTTATAGTCCCACCTTTATCTTCTGCTATTGTCTGCCACATACCTAATGATCTTACCAAGTTGGATTGTTTGAGATTGATGAAACTTTTGTTCCCTTTTTGCTCTCAAAACACAGTAGTTACGTGTTGTGTCTTATATGATGTTTACTTTTCCTCCTTCTCACTATCTTTTGAAATCTTTCCTATTTCTTGAGGCCCAATCCTCAAATGCTGTTGCTCCTAGGATTTATCTTCGATCACCTTAGCCACTCTTGAACCAATGAGAGCTGTTTGTAGGATGTTTATGATGCTCACACTTCCCATGTCATTCTGCGGTGTGTGCATGTGGCACCTGCCCCTGCTGTATTAGGAAACAACTGAGGGGAGGGCATGTTTTATATTTCCTTGTAATCCCTATATGCCTAAAATATTAGCTAGTTCACTGTAGACCTTCAATATTTATTGAATTAATTAATTAATTAATAAAAGACCCTTAATATCCAAGCAGTTTCCTTTGGCAAGCTGCTACTTTATAGGAAGGCAGTCCATGGCTGGTGTGACAGGATACTGACCCTCTGTTGGCAAGGAAGTTAACTAGCTATTATGGTAGGCAGTGGTTCCATCTGGAAAATCTCCATCAGGACCCCAAATCTCCCACAGAACAGTTAGGATAGAAGTGGATTTTCCAGTGGATTGGGGGAAAAATCTACATATGAAGTTCACTAGGGCAGAGGTGCACAGAGAATAATATTACTTCCTTGGGAACACAGTATTTCTAGGAAGGATATCATCAAAAATCAATCACTCAGTAGTTCTGTTCTTGCCATATCATTCTAGGAAATGCTCTTTGCAGAAACAGTAAAATAGGCAGAGCTTTGCTTGAGTCTCCAGATACTCCTCCACTAAACCAGGGGCCTCCAATTTTCTGAGCTCATTAAACCATTCTCTAATTTTATGCCTAGAACATACTCCTATATATGTGGTTTAAAACATATATAGGACATATATGGTTTAAAAACATACATGGTTTAAAACATATATATATGGTAAAACAATCATAAGATTTAGCATATTGTATCTTCAAGGCTCTTTGCACACATCAAGTAATTATCCATATAACACCCCTGTGATGCAGGTGTTATTATTCCCATTTTATTGATAAGGGTATTGAGACACTAGAGATCTAATAATTTGCCTAAGGCAGTAGAGTAGGCCAGTTGCAGAAACTAAATTAAAAATGGAATTTTCTGACTCTTTGTCTTGATATCAAATTGCAAAATTATACTGGATACCAGGCTTTCCTCTATGTGCATACTTTATAATATTTACATGGGTATGCATTGAATTATATATGGGTCTTACAAAAGCATCGCTATTATTTAACAGCAATATATATACTCTCATGCTGCTTTCTGCATGTGAGACAAGAGAAATAAACATTATCTCAGTATGTTTAGGAATTATATATCAATTATATAATTTTATCTAATAATCTGTTCCTCTTAAAGAGATAACATTCCACACTGTTAGCAATTTTAGTATTCTCACAAAGAGATGATTAGAAACAAAATGGCTGGTTTGAAAAAAATTTCCAACGACATTCATTTTGTGCTGTAATACCTCACCGAAATAGGGAGGACATGATAATCCTGTACCTCATGCAAAATCAATTACATTTTAGTTCAGGATTCTCAGTGACTGAAACAGGGTATTATTTTATGTCCTGAACAATATGTTGTTTCAGTTACTAAGGAAACCAGTAGCAAAAACTGAGTTTACAGTGATGCATTCTCAAGAAATTGACTACAATGTCAGTCTCTGGGGTATTATTACAAAGTGCTATTTGCATTTAAATTTCTTATAACCCTTAAGCAACTGATTTGCTTGTTTATAAGCATGAGTATGCATTTTTTTAGCTCTGCAAAATTTTTTTTGAACATCCAACCAATACATCAATATTTAACCATTCAAAGGGTTTCCCATTAAGCTTTCGTTGTCTCTTCCAGAATTACTGTGTGTGGATCCTACTTCTGTGGGTTTCTGAGGAGAGGCTCTGTTAAAGCCTCAGCACATAATGTGCTCTTCACTAATGAAAGCTGCACATTCTGTTTCACACATAGTAACAAATAGCGGAAGTCATGTTGACTTAGACTGTTGCGTGTCACAAATAACAAGATTCTACAGGAATCAATGCATCTATTTTGCACACAAGGTTTCTGGAGTCTAGGGCTATTCAAGGCGGACTCCAAGTCCTCAGGGAAGACAAGGAAAACCCCAGATTTTTCTTAACAGACACTTGCCTCTCTTGTCAAAAAGAAACAACAAATATTCTGATGAGTTACTGATGCTTTTATAGTTGAAATCTCTCCTGACAAACTACTCTACTGACCAGAGATGACAAGGCCTTGACATGCTGCCTTTGCCCTCAGAATATATAGAACTGCTGCAAGAGCTGATCGGGCTAAATGCAGCTGTAGAGAGAGAGAGAGGGATGGAGACCGAGCAGCGTCAAAGACACTAACTCTGGGCTGTTTTCCCTTAGTGAAATCAAAACCCATTCATTCTCCCGCCAGAATTCTTTTCCAGCACCGTCCTTTGTCCTTTGTCTTCAGGTTTTGCACTTAGAACTTTGTAATTACTTTTGCATAAAAAGCACTTCTTGAGCTCCAAATTTATTCTATATTTAGTGAAATAAAACCACACAAACAGTATAAAATGAGCCTTTGCTAAACAAATCACTTTTTTGACTAAGCAATTGCACACACTCACCCCAAGGAACACAAAAACTAAATAGAAGAGGCAGATGTCTATTTGAAACTGTAAACGAGCAATTGCAAATACATCCTTCTGAAAAAAAAAAATCAAGTAACATTCTAAGTTTAGAAAGTATAACCACTTATTTAGATCAGATTTTTTTGGCAGAAAATTATTTTAGCAAAGTAATTGTGAGTCAGTCTTTTACATTACTCATTTTTTCCTTCCCTCTCAGTCGACTTAGCATCAGTATCCATGGTAAATACATTGCTCCTCAGTAGTAAGAAATTGTGAAAGGAAGGAACAGAGATCAAGCCTTCCTGAGTGTCTGGGAAACCAGCACACTGGAGGCTAATTTCGTGTAAGATTTCTTTTACTTCCCATCAATATGCCATAAACCTGACCTAGAGGATCCCCTTAAATTGATGCGAGAAAGTAATTAAGTCTCCAGGCTCATCACAACCTGTGCAATCTCATGTGCAAAGATTGTGCTTTGAGTCAAACAGCTTTTAGTTTTATGACAAAGACTCTTGTAATGTAAGGTTAACAATTAAAGCCAGGCAGTATGTTTCTCTCATGGGGCACGAATGCTCACTCAAGTGCTCAGATCTCCAATCCCATTTGAAAGGAGTCGAGTTTGAACCCAGATTTTTTTTCTTGTCTTTTTTTTTAACCTCAAGTCAGCCTTTCTTTGCTTCACCTGTCTAGTCATCTAGCTTTCCTTCTGCTCCTTTTTTTCTTGTTACTCTTGGTCCCTACGCTGGAAATTTGTAAGCCATGTTTCCTCCTTGATGTGAGTCACATAACCAAAAATCAAATCCTCAGATGGTGTGTGGGCTCTTCACTGCTTAAACTACAAAATCTTCAAAACAAAGTGTATTGTTATTGGCAGGTTTAAAGAGATCTCCTTGAGTATCTTTACAGTATCAGTTCTGCTGAGTCCCCAGCCAGAGTAAGTGTCAATCCGCACCTACTTGCCTTATGCCCTGGGTCTCTTTTGTGCGTTTTCTCACTGGCTTGCTTCCTTGTTTAATCATGCGGAAGACACGTCCACCTCTTTACAAACAAAACAGAACCAAGGTTACCTTGATCTCTCCCTTCTGATACAGATCTCTCTGCTAGACATCTGCTTCCTTTCTATGATGAACCAACATCATAATAGCTCAGTCTCTATTTTTAAAAATAGGTTTTAAAATATATGTCATTGTTTTGGGACTAATAGCAGGGACAACATGTAAATATAAAGATTAATCACTTACCTTGAATAATATGTAAAGCATTTCTTGGGGGCCAGGGGGGCGGGGAGTGAAAGTAGTCAGGCAGAATCCTTCTGGGAACACATTGCCTATGGTTTTCCTGCAAGTCCAAGTCCACAGGAGAGGCTGAAGACGATAACACAGTTTACACAGGCAGAGATATATTTTGAAAAGCCAAAGTTTGGGACAATTATTGTTTTGCTTTTTTTAAGGAAGATATTTAGAATCTAAAAGAACATGTAAATCTTGAAAATTTACGTCATTAAAGCTTCCTTCTGGTGAACGTTTACAAAAATTGTTATTGACATATTGTTACTGATTCAGAACAAAGTAAAACAGTTGAAAAGGGGGAAAAAGTGACAAATAGAGTTCAGAAAGGGATTTAAAATGTATCATTTCTCTGTAAGCATTTTATTGTTAACACACAGCATCCTGAATGAAATGAAGTATATCCGTGCATGTGGTATAGGGTGCACAAACAGTCTCAAACAGAGAACCGAATATTCTTTAACCTCTATTGAAATTTAGCAGCAGTGTTTTTTGTTTTTCACAAATCTCTGCTACTTTTTTCCTGGCACTTATTTCAGATGAGGGCAGAAGATAGGGCCGCTTTGAAGAAGAGATGGCTGTAAACTAAACATGTGAACCTCCACATAGTGCCTGCTCCGGCATTTTACCCTTTTTTGGATCTTGGTCAGAATTCACTGATTTGCATACGTAACTGCAGCAGTTAAAGGTGCAAGCACAGCATTCACAACACAGACTCAAAATGCAGACGGGAGAACCAGCAGTTGGCCTCCACTCAAGCTCTTCCCCTGAGTGATGGAAAGGGTCCCGGCTTCTCATCTGTTTTCATCAAATTCTTTCACCTTAACTCTGTTTCAAAGTCATAAAAAAAAAATCTTCTGTCTTAACCTTGGCATGAGGTCAGGAGAAAAGACTTTAGAGAGTGCATTTATAGGTTTTTATTCTGCAGTCTCAGGGGACTGTACATTCTCCAGCCAGCTGTAGCTTTTGAAGTTTCACAGAGGTTCTATACTCTTTCTAGTTACAATTTCCTTTTTTTTTTTTTTTAAAGAATCCAAGCTGATTAGCTAGCAACTATTTTTTTAAACTATTTCATCTGATGCATGCGGCTTAACCTGTATTGTCTCGTGTCAGCTTTTCTCTTCACAGTAACAAGATCATCTTTTCTACAAATCCACCTCTGACACTCTCAGTGTTGGTATATTTATATTTTTGGGAAACTCGAATATAGAGGTAGAGAGCCAGAAAGAATTTGCATAGGTAAATCAATTCATTCTTATTCAAAATAAAGGTGTAGAGAGGAGACAAGGTGTTTTCATTCTTAGATGTAAAGGAGTTATACCCAGATAGTTCTGTATTCGAAGGGGGATGTTATCTGAGGCAAGAAACATGCACTACCATAAAAGAGACTTGGCTGCATTTCAAATGCCAGTATTTTACATGAGCCCTCATATTTATATCACATATGTTTATTTGAGCATTTTTTGTTTCATCATGCTTGAAGTGTGAGAAAAAAAATACACTGTCCACCTGATAATTCTGAGTAGCACAGGTAAGATTGTATTCTCCTGTCCCGCATTCAAGGGAAGTGTAGATTTCTCAGCTGCAGCTGAATGCAAGTCTCAGGCAAGAAGATTGAAGTTAGGGAGTTGTCTCTCCACAGACTCAGGCCCTATGCTAAGACACAGGAACAGAACTTGTCCTCTGCAATAATAAGTTATGATTAGGGGTTAAGACTTTGTAGGGCTTGGAAAAAAAACTGAATGGGAGAAAAGATTGAAAATTAACTTTCCATGGCTAAGAAAAGGAAACATTAATAGCCTCAATATCCATTTGTCTACAGTACTAAAAGTAGGATATAAACAAGTGAAAAATGTACGATTTAATGTTTATTTTCCTTTGCTTAATCTGAATGTCATAGACAACAATATAGAAGAATTATGAGAGTCCTTAGAATGGAAAAAAATAAGGTTCCCATAAACAGTCATGGTTTCCAATTTCATTTTGGCTAATTGTTCAAAAAGACTAAAGAAGTTCCATAAGAATTACGCCAACCAGAAGCATAAAAAAAAAAATAGTTTAAATGGATATTTTGGCCTATGAAACGAAGCCTCATGGTCCTCCAATAGACTCATGAAAATGCAACTGAGAAAAATGGAGAAAGGAAGAAGATTTTAATGTTCTCAGTTTGCCCCACTGTGGGACATCCTCGAATTATCCCTCGTGACAAATTATGGGCAAAACTTAAGTTTAACCTCCTAGCCAGGAACTAATAACTGTTGCCAAGTGGTAAGAGAGAAACAGCTAGAACTACTATTGCAGGCATAATTAGGCAACAGGCAAATTCAGTAGAATCCACTCTAGCCTGTACTATCCGCATTACCTAGTCCTGTCCACACTCTTGGAAACATGGCAAGTTATATTGTGGGGCTATAATATTGATGTTCAACAATAATGAGATTTTTCTCAGGGAAGTGGATACTTATTTTGAGTATCAAAAAAAATGCCTCCAATGCTACTGCTAAAACACACACACACACACACACACACACACACACACACACACACACACACACACACACATCTCCTTCCTCTAACTTCCTAAAATTTACCCAGGCCTCCATTAAAGAACTCTACCCATTTCATTTTTGACAGTTGGGAATGTGTCTCTCTAACTTAGTGAAGGCAGACCCTTTCCAAACTGTGTGAAGTGGTGTTAGAGGTGAGTGATTCAGAGCACAGGCCATGGACGGTACCCTGGGCACCCCACTTACTGGTTGTGTGATCTTGTTAGGTAATTCAATCCCTTTGCATTTTAGTTGATTCATCTGCATAATGGAATGTTAGTAGTACTTCATGAGGTTGCTTTGTGAATTAATTAAAATAGTGCATGTAAAAGGTCCAGGATATAATAAATAATGAACACAAACTGCTTGTATTACTAGTTTCTACCAGAGTACCCAATGGTAATTTTTTCATAATAAGTATTAATCAATCAAGAGCAAATGAATTTTATTTACTGGTTTGTTTTGACTTTTCTATTGTGTATGTTCTACTGGCTATATGTAAATAAAAACTAAAATATATAATATATAACTAGACAAATAATATTTTAAAGTATGTAACAAAAACTCTTACGAAATTTAAGTCTTAAATGAGGATCTTCCATAGCTTTTAATTAGAATATTCAACTTAAATGTCATAAAAAGTTACTTTGTTAATGATTTAGCATATTGTGAAGTGGATATCATAATATCATAAAATTAAATTAATGAGAATCCTTAAAACATACCAGAAAAGAGATAAATGTCCATTTTCTTCTGACATTGAATATAATTGGTATAGATTTTTTCATTTTGGATCAATTTGAGATGATTTGGCAACACTGTAATGTCATTTTATTAGGAGAGTAAATAAGCAGCTCACAGTACTGCTAAAATATTGCAGAATCCTTTACACTAGGATTTAAGGTGACAATACCCTTTCCAAAAGATTGCCTGGAACTGGGAAAAAAAATTAGCGAATAGAGTCATAGAATATGAGAATTAGAAAAAAAAATTAGAAATTCTAATTTTAACCTTCTAATGTTAAAGTAGAGAAAACTTAAGTCCAGAGAGGTTAATGGTTTGCCTTAGAACTCAGCAAATTATGAAAAAACCAGGATTAGAATCTAGATCTTCTCAGATTTCAGACTACCAATTTCAGAAAAAGAAAAAATGTTTAAAATATAATTTCTGTCACTTAAAAATTATTCAAGTTGAAATAGATTTAAGGGTAGAAAGTTTATAGAATAGAAAATTTAAAAAATTTTCAGAAACTATTATTCTAATAATGTGCTTTACAATGGCTTTTATTCCAATAGCTATTTTTATTTGTTTGTCTTATATTTGTACTTGGAAGTCCATGTGTGCACTGAATGTTATTAATATCTAGATATAATTCCATTATTTATCTTATTGAAAAAGAAACAGTTCCAGTGTGTTGTGAAAATTTATCTTTTATTTAAACACATATCTACACTCAGTTTTTTCTTTGAATTTTTGTGTAAACTAAAATTCTGGATTTTCAAGAAGATAGTTGCTCTATGTTAACCTTGTTTTTTTAAAAACCCTGCTTCTGTAAAAATAGGGCAACTAAAAAATGTCACATCTAGGCACTTAAAATTGACACTTAGAATTACTGAATTTTGAAATCATAACAAACAGAACTCAAATCATGTTTATGAAGAAAAACAAACTAATTCACTGGCAGTGAAGGAATAATAAAACCACAACCTCTGAACCATGTCTAGAAGGTAAATTATACTACTTAACAGATCCTCTTTCTAAAAACCACTAAGATATACCAGTAGGTAAAGCAGATAGTAAATATTTCTCCCTTCATAAGATGAAGATGTTGAATGCTTTTTTATAGTTTGTTTTTTTGTTGTTGTTGTTGATTTTTAGTATTTAACACATTATCCACAGCAAATAAGTTCATTTCATGTGGATTTTAGAAATCTTAAACCTGAATCCTATAGATTTAGGAGTCTTATTCAAATTAAATGAGAATATTATGTCTGCCAGAGACAAAAAAGTGAGATCAGATATCAAGACACAAATATCGTCTGTTCTTTTTAGAGCCCCTACTGATGCTGATGTGTATTAATTATATAGAACAGATCATACAATTACTGTAACAATGGATAGCAAGCAACTTGGCTTTCATTTGATTCCTCTGCCCAGCTTCTTATAAATTGGCATCCATCTTACTTCTCTATCATACCAAAATCAAAACAAAGATTATTTATACACATTAAGGTAAGGTAAGGTCTAGGGTACTGAATTTGTGTTTGAAATATGTATCTGTGATACAATCAGATAGCACCTCCACTCTGGAAACACGGAATGTTGATTCACTTTCCTACACAGCAACAAGCCAAAGAGTACCTTACTTCCTATATGTCTGAACATTTGACCAAATTTAAGAAACAACACCCCAGCAACCCTGTCATTTCAATTTTTCACACTTTTGTCTGTATGTGTTTTATGTCTCAACAAAGACTTATCTCCCCAACCCACTGCCACAGGATAATTCTCTGTAACAAAGCTAAGTCTCAATCTCCACCCAAATGAAAAAAGGGCAAATCCCCAAAGAGAAAAGTGACGGTCACAGCCATTTCTACGGGTCCCAATCTCACAGACCAAGGAGGAACCGATGACAGTTCATCGCTACCACAAACTGGCAGAATATGCCCCAAAGGAATTGGAGGTTCTGTAAGGGGATTTTGTAAGAGGAATATCTTTCTGAGCCCTCCAATGGAGAGCAGCGTTTTTTACAAGTAAGGAAGCTGTGTTGGCACAACAGACAACATTTTCAAGCTGGGCGGAGATGCAAATAGCCACCAGTGTGAGAATGATGGTGTCTGTCATCTGCAAGGCTCCCTAACCATTCTTCTTCCCTCTGTCTTTTGTATAGTAATGTTTGGAGGGAGAAGGAACGCAGCATTGTGGAAAGACTTCTGTTGTAAGTCACCACAGTATCCAAAACATCAAGGGCCCTCAAAAACATTCAACCTGTTTTCCTTTCCTGCTAAGGATTAGAAAGCAATTAGACAGCCAAGTGAGGAAAACAGGGGAGAACAAAAAATAGTTGTTGGCCAAAATGTGGAGCTGTGCTTAAAGTTGCACCTGGAACATCATGGCCTATTTCTCCCTTATGATTCTGTTAATAAAATAATACTTTACTTTATGTAGTGCCTTTATGCCAAAATGCATCCCCAAATACTTGACAGACTTAAATAATGCATTTAGTACAACCGTTATGTGGTGTCATGGTGTTTCAGATCACTAGGAGTCTTGAATGAATGCGCTATAATGATCTCTCCCAAAGGGAGCTGGGAGTGCCTTGTTGCCGGGCAGATTATGGTAAGGGACTTTGGGTAGCATAATTAAGGGGGAGGTGCTTGGTGTCTGGCACTCATCAGAGGTTCTAATTTTCTTTCCTCTATTTGAAAAATCTGTAAGAGACTATTCTGTGGGCAAACTAAAAACCAGAGAATTTTTTCAAATACAAACAAACATACAGGCATTTTCCTTTAAGAGGTAGAGAGATGCTGGATGATGATGATGGTATAGTATGGAAGAGAACTGACTATGAATTAACCTCTTGTAATATCTTTCGATAAGACAAAGGCTTAGCTCTTATTCACCTAAACACCTTCATGTAAGTGAATATATTGCTGAGCCCCATGTGGAACTATTCCAGGCAGTTTCTATTACACCTACCATGTGACCTTGCACAGCCCCAAGTCCCCGGTGTATGGCATATTCCAACTAATATAGAAGCTTTTGTCTCTTTCCATATGCTGGGCTGTCTCTCTAACACAGAAGCCAACTTTTGAAGTGCAAAAATAAATGTGTTAAAGGGCTTTTAAACTAAACTCACAATGATATAATCATTTAAAGGAGTTGATGTAATCATTACAAGTAATTTGTCCTTGCCAACGATTGAAAAATGAGTCCTGAAAGGGGAGAGCTAGTGCCGAAGCCTGCATCTTGCTTCACAGAGGACAGAAAATGCCTCTCACAGATTTTTGCATAAGTTGTTCCACTGCCTAATCGGGCATGAGTGCAGGACAGAATTTATGGCTCAGAGCACTCCTCAGCCACAGGTGTAGAGTGAAATTGGGATTGTTGGCAAGCTAATATTGGTCTGGAACCCAGTTTAAGCATTTCATTTCTAGCGGTTGGACAGATGTCACACATTCTCGGGCAGCAGAATGTGCTGTTCCTCTTGCCACAGAGATTAGCCACAGCCTGTGATGCTGGTACTTTGCTGGAAGGAATAGGACAGGAGCTCCACTGCTGTGTTATTATCTGGGATCTATTATGTTTTTACATTTTTCAAAAATCTTTAAGCTAGATCTTTGACATTCAACTGCCTATAAAGACATGGGCCACCTGATGAGAAGCTTTGATGTGCATTTTGAGGATTAAATAATCTAGATAGAAGGCAATGTGTTTCCAGCCAAGAAGAAAACTATGGAGAAAATTTTGCCTCCTGCAGCTAAGCTCTGTTGGCAGTCAATACCTTTTAGCTTACCCTCTATATTTGATTTCATACATATTTACAGACTATTTTTCCTCTTAGTGCTAATTCTTTTGAGACCAAATTAAGAACAAAGATAGCATGAACAGGCTTCATCAAATAAAAATGTAAATATGGTGCATCTCATTTGTGCTTGAAGAAACTTTATTTAAATATTTTTTGTGAAATGGAATAGTCTGGCTATATCATTATCAGCGGCTGGGAAAGTAATAACCTAATGAGTCAGTGTAAGCCAGGGAAGGGAAAGTAAGCTTATACATTCTGCTAATGTGGCCTGCTTTGGAGTGAGATTTCCCTGTGACTTCCAAAAGGAAAGTGATAGTAGTGTTGGTGTACACAGTCTATGACAATTGTCATGACTGACTTTATTTTACTATATATCAGACAAAGAATTATTGATTTTGATTAATGATACTTTACAAACTAGTGATGTATTTTTAATATCATCAAGTGGAGCATAATTTCTGGCTTTTACCTATCTTACTTAAATGCACTAAACTTTGGTTTTGGAGAATAGTAAGGGAAAGATCCTGATAGTTAGTCGCAAACTAAATAGGCTGCTGAATTTTATTTCCTCTAACTCAGTTGAACGTATTATGTTACATCATCAGCAGTGGCCAGGAAGTTAAGCAAAGACTCATGCTAGCTGCATAAAACATGCTATTCATTAAATAACACAGAAAGAAATATTTTTTAAAAGACTTTCAAAGAAAAGAATTCTAAACTTCAGTCAGAAATTAGTTTGCATTTCTTCAGGTGTCAAAAAACATCACTTACACGTCTCCAAATTGCTCTAATTTCTTTCTTTAAAAAGAAACATTTAAGACATTCCAAAATAGGGCTCTTTTTTCTGGTTGTGGCTGAAACTGTATATTTAAACAAAATGGATTTTGAGAGCAGCATTTTGAGTGGGTCAATGTGATATGTCAACTGCTAATGTAATAAACATCCTAGCCCTCCTTCACCTTTCTTTGGGAGCCTCCTGCTGTATACAAACACATGCACACACACACACACACCCTTTACTCGTTTATTTACTTTGCCAGGTTCTTCTTTATAAGGGGAGAGGGAGTAAAAAGCACAAATTCTCCTCTGTCACTGGTTGTTTTATATTATCTCTTTTGTTCATACATTTGTCCAAAATACTAATTGTTTAACTTATTCAAACGTTTTATTTTTACTGGCATTACATGAAAGAGACGGCTAGTTAACTTTTAAGAATTAAGGAAAAACTGAAAATACATGATTGACCACTATATCCAAAAACTGAATGATTCTTTAGCATCTATGACATTAAAGGGCATATAGTTCATCACAATGAACTCCTGCTTTAAAGCAAGGAAGAAAGACTGTTTTATTGGAAAGAAAAGAAAAAGGGAGTTAGGATTGACCTCCAAGAGAAAAATCTTTCTTACTAAATACTATTTATGTGTGTGCTTGAAAGACTGTCCTCTACAGCTCCTCAGATGAAATGTGTTCATGCTAATAAAAGGGAAAATATTAAACATCTCAAGTATGAGAATAATGAAACTAATATTTCTCATCTACAACACTATAATCAAAAGAGTTTGAAAAATACTTTCCATAACTATAAGAGTGATTTATACAAATAAATGTTTCAAAATCTCAAAGGTTCCACCACAGTAATTAAAGGTGTAACTTTTGCATTTATTTTGCAATTCATGTCTCTGGAGGCTAATTTAGGGTACTTTTTGCACAACAATATTAATTTATTTCTTTGTGCTACATCTTACATGATTTAAAGTTAACATCTATGGTGTCCTTGCTTTCAAATGTAGATTTTCCCTTTCTAAATCTTGCTTGCTAGAAGAGCGGTGTATGCAGTGCATTCACAATCCCATACACACAGTTTCTGTACATATACATTCATACCCACACACTCACAATCACAATGCATACAGAAACCCAGACACCCTTTTTTCAGTGTAATATAGGCATCATCTCTAGGTTTTCAGGGTGGCCCAGATGATTTGACATGAATATCCCACTTAGAAACCTTAAAATCTTGAGATCATCATCTTGAATTCAAATAGATTCACACATTATTTACCTGTTTGAAATCAGTAGACAGGATTATTCACATATCTGGCTTTTTTGAATATCTAATTAAATCATATTATATCTATGTTAACTGGTTAACTGGATACAAACTTAACATTAAGAGATTACAAAAGGAAAAACGTGGCCCAAATTAACATCAGACACCTTTGTATGCTAGATAACCATTTCAGCCAACAGTCTTACCGATTGCGTCTTTGAGAGTTGCTGAGAAGTGCCCGGTTCTTCATGGACTTTTGTTGTCTTCTGGAAACCTCCCTCTTGGCCTCCAGATTCTAAGTAACCTAGTTAGCATATCCCCTTTGCATGTAAAAAGGGATGTACACTGTAACCTGAGGCCAGGCCCACCTTAATTAACATTTCAAATCAGAGACTCTAAGCAGATATTTTACAGAGGTACAGAAAGGGAAAGAAACTGGCAGGGTAGGATAAAGCCAAGCCTATGGAGGCCTAATTTACTGAGCATTATTAAACAAAGATTTCCTAAAGAGACAGCAAAGACAGAAATGGATTTCTACTTAAAGTAATAAGCATTAAGAAACTAAGCTTATGTCTTTTAAAATAGCATCAGCTGTGGCTGATTTTATTCTTCTAAATAGGTTACACTGCAATAAGAAATTGGACAACTGCTTAACCAGAGCTAGTTCTGGTGTTTTGGATTGGTATTCACTCCCCTAGCTGCTCCTACCCTCACCACCTGGGTGGGGGTGGGGGACCCCTACTTTAACCCTTTGAACTCCTAAGGTGTTGTCTACAAATGCTTTTCCTATTGACAAATAGAATATTTGTAATTATTAAGTGGATTGAGTCAGTGTAGACATGTTAACTGTACCAATCAGGTCTCAAAGTGTTTTGTTGTTGTTTTTAACTTTAAGCATTTTATTCGACTATTTTATTCGTCTAGAGGCACTCTAAGATTCATTAAACGGTGGTAGTCTTTGGGTGATCATAGCCAGACTAAATGGGATGGAAATACTGAGTACAATTAATTAATACAGCTTGTTATCGTGCTTCCAAAACCAATCAAGTGTACATTATTATTATTTTTCTTTGGTGTAACACATGTTTGGGAGGCAGGTGGGGTATAAATTATACATATATAAGTAAATAAAATACTTGTCTCTGCAGAATTGGACCTACTAAATGTTTCACTGTCAGTATGGTGTGCCTACAGTCATAAACCCAGTCACCACCCAGGAGAATAGCCATGGAATTAGGTTTTAATTATTTAGTTCCTATAAAATATTTAGTTGCCCAAGTTTCTCATAATCCACACCACTATAATAATGATTCTAACAATCTATAGATTTTTTTCATCAGAGTCAAAAGTATAAGCATACAATGTCATTAGTTGTACACTCCAAGGATAGAAGTAGTAGTTTTTCTGTTCACACAATTACAATGATAACACTGATAACCCTTTCAAGGTCTTTGTTATTTTGTTGGGATCAAATAATTTAAAAGAGTAGTTGTGCCAGTTGGGGCTGTAGAATGAGCTTCAGCTCAACTTCTGAGAGGAACAGATGGATTTCTGCAAAAGCAGAAATGTATCCTCTTCTACCTTGGCAGCATTATTTTAAGATATCCAGTTCCAATAGAACAGCTAAGGCAAAATACCAGAACTAGAAATTCTCCCGGATTACCAAGGTATAACGAAGTGTAAGATTTTAGTCATGACACACACCTGGCATGTGTACTTTTTGCTCCTTCAACGCCTGTGGCAGACATCATTCATCACAACCTTTTCTGCATGAGTAAGATGTATTCTCAAAATCCTCCTTGTCTGTGTGTTCTAAATTCCAGAAAATCCCATAACATGCCCTTAATTTTGACCTATTTGTTGCTACAGGTTCTAAGTAAATAATCTTTACTTATTAATTATATTTATCTATTAATACCTTATTAATATTTTTATTTAAATTAACATATTTTACTTGTATCCTAAAAGAAAAATGTGTGTTACTCTATAATACCCATAAAATCATTGTTTTGATATGCTAGTTAAGTTTGCCTACTATATATTAAAATAAATGATTATTAAAATACAAAATGTTATTTTGTGTACCACCTAAGTACCAAAAGCATTATGGGAAACATTGCTTTATATAGTGGTCAATTAATGGCTAGTCAGACATGAGAAAACTCATTTATTTTCTTTACTCTAGAAAATACATCCACCAGGGAAAAAAGTATTTCACTCAAAGTGATTCAATTAAAGTTAATTAAATAAATATTTATTGTTCACCACCTGCAGACCTGAAGAGAAAATGGGAGAAAAAGGTTGCCAGATCCTGGAAAAAGAGCTGGGATGAGCTATGGCCCCTAGTGGAGGGATGCAGTGGATCCAAGGTGACCAGGCAGGGAATCCAGCCCCTAGACCCCATCCTTAGGCTCTTTCTCATCTCATACAAGGACCTCCTTTCGCAGTAGCCAAGTGAAAGTCATGGCAGGGGAGCCCATTGATACAGTACATGTGGATCAGTCTCTAAGGCATAGGACAAAGTTTTAATGGTGTTGAGGGGAACCAGGGGGCAAATGATAGAATCTAGATATGTAGAAGATATCTAGATATCTAGAAGTTAGAGCATTATTCTAGGAGTTGGAGATATAGCCCCTAGAGGGCTTATAGTTTTGTGGGGAAACAGAGAAATAAATAAGCATTATGAGGTGGGTATGTATATGGTGCATGAAAATAGCAACTAACCAGCCTAAGAAGTTCAGGGAAATCTTCCCAGGGGAGAGAAAATCTAAATGAACTTATCCTTGAGAAGTAGGTGTTACACAACTATAAGCATGAGATATTTTTTAGGGCAATGTTAAAACACAGGAACTAGATAGTGTCTAGTGTCACTGGGGCAGGACACATTGTGAAAGGAAGGAGAAAGGTTGAAGTTAAAAAGAAAGCCAGAAGTTAAATCAGAGACTGTAAAGCATTTAGATATCACGCCAAGGCATATTTAATCATGAGAGTAAAGTCGAGCCACTGAAACAGAGTTTGAAATCATACTTGTGTTTTAGAAATATTGCCCTGATTGAAGAGAGACATGGCTGGAGTCAAGACCAATTAAGAGCCTACTTTTTAAATAAAATAAGTGGCAACGGTGTGCAGAATTGAAACAGTTCCAGTGGTATTTATTTACAGACATATTTAAGAGGTACTATCAATAGGTACTTAGTCAGTTTAGACTGCTATACCAAAACATTACCAACTGGGTGACTTATAAACAACATAATTTATTTCTCACAGTTATGGAGACTGGGAAGTCTGACAGGTTGTCACCTTAGTTAGTTTCTGGTAAGGACCCTCTTCTGGTTTGCAGACTGCCAACTGTTTGCTGTGTCCTCACAAAGTGCAAAGGGCTAATGAGTTTCCAGGAACCTATTTTATAATTGCACTAGTCTCATTTATAAAGACTTTGCCCTCATGACCTAATCATCTCCCAAAAGGCTCCACCTCCTAATACCATCACCTTGGGGGTTAGTATTTCAACATACAAATATGGGCACGGGGGACAAACATTTAGACCGCAGCGTTTTCCCCCTGCCCCTCCAAGTTCGTGTCCTCACATGCAAAATATATTAATTGCATCCCAGTGGCCTCAAAGGTCTTAACGTGTTCCAGTATCAACTCAAAAGTCTAAAGCCCAGAGTCTCATCTAAATATTGTATATATCAGATATGGTTGAGACTCAAGATACCATTCATTCTAAGGCAAATTGCTTTCCATCTGTGAACCTGTGAAATCAAACATGTTATAATATATGCTTGCAAAATACAATGGTAAAATAAGTATAGGATAGACATTTCCATTCCAAAAGGGAGAAATAGGAAAGAAGGAAAAGGTTACAGGTCCTGGGTAAGTCCAAAAACTTAAGTAGAGAATAATCTTTGATTTGAGGCTCTGTCCTCTGGGCCCACTGGGCAGAGGTCTTTTTCTTGAGACTCACTGGGGTGTTCACCCTGTCCCAAATGCTTTTGGTGGTTCCATCCCTCATGGCAGTTTTCTGCAGTGACTCCACCTCTGCAGCAGCTGTGAGCCTGGTTCATGCGTCTGAGGCTCTCCTGGGCTGGAATTGCACATCTATGGATCTAATGGTCTGGAGTCTAGAGGAAAACCTTACCTCCCAGGTGCCTGGACTCCATGGCTCTCCGAAGCATCCTTTGAAATATAGGTGGAGATAGCCAGGCCCCCACAGCTTTGCTGAGAGTAGTGCACATTACACCAGGACCCACTGGAGCCACACCAGTGGTGGCCAAGGAGTGCCATGATGGAGTGCAGTGAGCAGAGCCTTGATGGGTGCAGGGCATCAAGTGCTAATATCCTATGAGCACCCATGGGCCTACCCTTTGAAATCGCTCTCTTCTCTTGGCCTGTGATGGGAATGACAACCTTGATAATCTCCAAAATGCCTTTGGTGACATTTTTCCATTATCTTAATGAATAGCACCTGGCCTACTCATACTAATCTCTTTACCAAGTGGTTGATTGGCTAGGTCTTTGGCATTCTCTTCCCAACATGCTTTCTCATTTTCAGAAATATGAATAGGCTGAGAATTTTTCAAATCTTTAAGTTCTATTTCTCTTTTGATTAAAAATTCCATCTTAGAGTCATTCTCTCTTCTTGCATTTTACTATCAGCATTCAAGAGAAGCCAAGCTGCACCTTCAACACTTTGCTTAGAAATTTCTTTAGTCAAATATCCTATTTCATCACTCACAAGTTCTACTTTCTTCAAAAACTAGAACATTCAAATACATTGCAGCCAAGTTCTTTAACACTTTAGAATAAGGCCACCTTTCCTCCAGTGTCTACTAATATGCTCCTCATTTTTGTCTGAGACTTCATCAGAATGGCTTTTACTGTTCTTATTTTTACCAGTGTTCTCTTTGTGATCACTTAGATTTTCTTTAAGAAGATTGAGGCTTTCTCTACCACCCTTCTCTTCTTCTGGGTCCTCTTCTGCATCTTCCTCTATAGTCTTTCCATGGTACTGTAAGCTTTTTCTAGCATGCCCTAGAAAACTCTTCTAGCCTCTACCCATTACCCAGTTCCAAAACTGTTTCCACATTTTTAGATATTTGTTAAAGCAGCATCTTGACTCCTTGTTACCAATTTCATCTTAATCCATTTGGATTGTTCTAACAAAATTCCATAAACTGGGTCATTTACACAGAATAAACATTTATTCCTGAAAACTCTGGAAGCTGTAAAGTTCAAGATTCAAGTGCCAGTAGAGTTGGTGTCTGGCTAGAGCCCATTTCCTGGTTTATAGATGGTAACTTGTTACGTACTAACATGGTGCAAGGGATTAACAAGCTTAATTGGGCCTATTTCACAAGAGCACTAATACCATGCATAAGGGCTCCACTCCCATGACCTAATCATCTTCCAAAAGGCCCCACCTCCTAATACCATTGCCTCCAGGGTTAGGATTTCAACCTATGAATTTTGGGGGGATACAAATATTCATACCACAGCAAGAAGTTTAGATGATTTGTGGAAAACAAGAGAGTAAGAATGATCCCCACCCTTATTAGCCCAAACCTTACCAAATCAATGAGGCTCACATACATATGGGACAGATAAAAAAAAAAATCCTTAAAAAAGTTAATTGCATATGGTTTCTGTGTATGGAATTCTTTTTCCAATTTATCTTTCAGAAGAAAATTAGGAACATAGTCTGAGGTGGGTGGCAGGAAAAGTTGATTTGAAAGTATAATAAAAAAAATCAGTCTTGAAATCTTCATAAAATATTTAAAATAATTTAGATGGGGAAAAAGAGTACCAGGAAAATATTAAAATATTCTGATATAATATTATAAGTGTGTATCAATCAGTTGGGTTATACAATGAACACAATTACAATGAGTTCTTTCTCAATAGTTATAGTAATACATTCTTGGGATGGGGCTGAATATGGAGACATCTAAGTTCACAAAGTAATGATACTCAAAATAAATCACTAAATAACAAAACAAATTCAAAAATTATTTTCATACTTCACAGTAAAAAAAAATGAGGGGAATATAAAAGCTACATCATTTCAAAAACTCTCCTCCCTATTTAATTCTGCTGGTTAAAAAAGTCTTGTCAGGTGCATGACTGTACAACCTTGAGGAAGCTGCTGTCTTTTAAAAGTAAACAAGTTATTTTATGTAGATGGAAGGATAAGACATAGAACCAGAACAGGAATTGATTCAAAAGTGTAGCAGCAAGTAAATAAATTAAGATTACATCCGTGGTAATGCTGTATATTAGTATAACACATTCAGGGAAATGTTATCTTCATTTTACAAATGAGGAAGCTGAGACTCTGAGAGATTAAACAACTTGCTCAAGGTTAGTTGGTTATTAAATTGGCAGAACTCAGACTTGAATCCAGGAAATCAGATCTTTGTGATGCTCATTTAGAAATATCACTTTGCTTTTTACACTCAAGAGTATCTGAAAATGCTGTTACTAATTTTTTTTTTACACAATGGTTTATTAATTAGCATATCATGTGTATTAACTCAGGTTGCATTTTAAAATTTTTCAGAATTTCTAAACTTCAAGATTCCTAGCATCTCTGCATTGTTTGCAGCTATGACCTATGTGATCTTCTTCACGAGCACATTAAATATCTGGCATACATAAAATTTGAGGTAGCACTTACAGCCCAGAGTTCCACAGCTATTGCTTTGTACACAAGAGCATAAAACTAGCGATTTCAGCTAGGCTTCTGAGGAAATCCACAGATGTGACTGCAGAAACCACTTTAGCTATTAAAAATGTTTTGCCTCTTAGCAAACATTCATAAGGGTGGTAAGCTTGGCTATATTTCTTTTTAGTTTATCTAAAAGAGTGCACAAGCTTTGGCTTCCGATCTAGCTTCAAAGCCTGAGACGACCATTTCCTGCTGTCCACCTCTTTGATTCTTCATCTCCTCACTGGAAAATCGGCAAATTTGCCTTTTCGTCAGGCTTGTTGCAGAACTTAAATGAAACACTCTATTTAAAGTATGCAGCGGATTCCATAAGTGGCGACGGTGGGAAACAGGGACGCAGGGCCGAGGAGGGACGAGCAGAGTGCTGTGAGGCGGGGCGGAAGCCCGGCGGGCCAACACCGACTCGCGGGCTAGGTCCGGCAGGAGGAAGCAGGCTGTGGCGCCAGGGCGCTGCGGGACACGGTGTGCGTGTGCGTGTGCGTGTAGGGAGGCTGGACGGAAGCCTCGGAGGGTCAGACCAGAGCAACGCGGAAGTCGGGACAAGGAAGCAGGAAGTCCGGATGCGGAAGCTGCCTGAGGAGGAGGCTTGAGGCGGAGGCTCAGTCCTAGTGCCAGCAATGGCGGAGAGGCCCGGGGGACCTCATCGTGCCCAACGCTGTCTTCACCGGGAACATGAAGGAGGCTCCCCGGGGCCAGCATCTGTAAGGACGCCCAGCGCGCCATCGCCCGCACCGCCACATCTTCATGCAACGAGCCACGTCCCGTGCCCACAGGGACTGCGAAAGGGAAGCGCTGGGTGCGGCCAGTGATGCGCTCCAGCCCTGAAAGAGATGCAGTTCTGGGGGCTCATAACCCTGTAAAAAGAGGCTCCGGAAACACATAGGCGGGACCCGAAAGACAAGAAGGAAGCTTCAGAGCAAAAGAAGGACAAAGACAAAAACAAACAAAAAACCCACCAGATTCGGAGGAGCAAGACAAGAGCAAGGACGAGGACAACGGTGAAGACAAGGAAAGGCTGGATGAAGAAGGGAAGCAAGTGGAAGACTGGGCACCTTGGAAGGTGACATTCTGAAACGTATTTCCGTGAAACCTTTCCCTGCCGGGGAGAGTAGTCGTAGGTAGAAGTGCGTGAAAAGGTCAAAATAAAAACTGACTAGAATTATCAGAACCAGCCTTCCCAAACTCAAAGCATATGAGCAGCAGAATCCTGTTTTGTTTGGTCAGTCTGAAGGTTATATCTTTTTGGCAAGAGGGATTCTGAATGGCTAAATAAATTAGTCAATCTGATCACTTTTGTTTACTTGTATCTGTGGTTGAGTAGTTTTTGATTCCCAGTTCCCTGGCTACTCTCAAAAAGTGATAATAACTTCCATGCTGCCTGCTGTGTTCCAGATCACAGGGGCAGCAAGGCTCAGGAGAATTTGGGGCTTTGATAATGGTCAGACTATGTTTGTACAACAAATCTTTGGCAATAATAGCTTATTAAGACTGGTCAGAATGGAAAAGCTTTAGGAAATCACTAAAAAGCTATGGGAGAATAATGGATTTTGTTCCATTGTCTCCTCATGGATGGTAGCGTTAATTGAATTTTGTTTTCTTTATACCCACTTGGCTTGAAGCCTTTCTGTGTTGACTTTAGACATTAGACCTGCCAGGGCGACTGCATTCTGGGTACCTGCGTTCTTAAATCAGTAGTGTAGATTGGAATTAGTCAAGCAAGGGTGCCAATGTCTTAACTTTTACAAAGTGGCTTAGTCTTAGGCGTACCTTACTGCCTGTACTGTACAGCTTTAGGATTTATGTCACCTGCTGGAAAGCATAAGGTCCCAGGCTTTCTCTTCTTGTAGTCCATCTCTCAGACTTGTGACTATGGCTTTTCATTCTTCAATTCATGATGAATTTCAAACTTTATTTCCACTAGGCACAGCTCTCTCCCTCTGTGCTTCTTGCTTCCTCTCTCTCTTCTGTGTGTCTTCTGTTCCCCAGCCCCACTTACTTCGCTCTTCACTCTCTCCTTTTCTTATGTCTTCTGTCAATCTAGGAACTCTGATTACCTACTTAATATCCTAAATTGCAAGTTCCTCTGATTCCTTAGTTCTAACCTCATGTCTTTTAAAAATGATTTTGTGAAACCCCTCTGAACTTAAGAGAAGAAATCTGAGGGTGTTCAGGCATCTAATTCCCCCCAAACCATATCCTTTAAATACTTCTAAAGTATCTCTGTTGGCCTTTCTTAGCCTTTTTTCCCTTTTCTTTTCAGTGCTCCAAGCGCTTTTTTGTTTGTAAGTTGCACTTGGCTTTTAACCGGTAGGGAAGTGTAGTTTTGACACTGTTAACTTGTTAAATGAATACAATGAAAAGTTTGTTGATAAATGAGTGAAGAATGTTGAGAAGATTATAATGCTTTCTCTAGATAAAGAACATTCTTGTTAAAAAATAAGTATCTAGAATAACTCCGGGAAAATTATTGGACAAAAGCCAGCTCTCTTTCTCTGGAATTTGAATGCCTTAATACAGATCACACCTGGTATTTAATCCAGTGGTGTAATTAGAAACTTTTTCTTGGCCGGGCGCGGTGGCTCACGCCTGTAATCCTAGCACTTTGGGAGGCCAAGGCGGGAGGATCGCTCAAGGTCAGGAGTTTGAAACCAGCCTGCGCAAGAGCAAGACCCCGTCTCTACTTAAAATAGAAAGAAATTAATTGGCCAACTAAAAATATATAGAAAAAATTAGTCAGGCATGGTGGCGCATGCCTGTAGTCCCAGCTACTCGGGAGGCTGAGGCAAGAGGATTGCTTTAGCCCAAGAGTTTGAGGTTGCTGTGAGCTAGGCTGATGCCACGGTACTCTAGCCCAGGCAACAGAGTGAGACTCTGTCTCAAAAAAAATAAATAAATAAAAAATAAAACCTTTTTCTTGAGCACCTGTCAAATACTAGGTACTACACACTTAAATGAGAAAATTGAGTGTTATATACCATACCATGATATGAAAAGCATAAATTTCAGAGTCAGACAGATAAAGAATCAACAAATGACACTGGCTAATCTCATAATTTTTTTTTTTTATTTTTGAAAATCTCACTCTGACGCCCCAGGTAGAGTGCAGTGGCATTGTCATAGCTCACAGCAACCTCAAACTCCTGGGCTCAAGTGATCCTTTTGCCTCAGCCTCCCAAGTAGTGGGGACTACAGGCATGCATGCCACCATGCCCAGCTAATTTTTTCTATTTTTGGTAGAGATGGTATCAGGTGTGGGGACAAGATGTCAGGTCTGTGTTCCCTGGTTCTTGGTTCCCAGTACCGAAGAATGATTACTGATACCGACTTGACTGAGCAAATGAGTAGACCAAGGAGATGCAAGCAAGTAAAGTGCCAAAATTTATTAAAGCATAGTTCATTCCAGAGAAGGAATGGGTCAATCCCTGTGAGTGGAGGAGACCCTGAGCTTAACAAGATTTTCCCTTTTATGCTGATTCCCTAATTTTATGTTGGGAGGGGCGTGAAATATTCGTGGTTTTTCTTGGAAAGGTGTGGAGAATTTCTGAAACTGGGAACTCTCCCCATTTTAACCTTGTAAGGCAATTTCCAGGGGGTTGCCATGGTATTTGTAAACTGTCATGTGCTTGGTGGGCATGATTTTTATTATGTTAATGAGGATGGGTCCCTTGAGGATAATATCACCATACTTGTACACATGTTAAAGATACCCTCATTTGTGGTCTTGATCATATCTCCACTTTGTGGCCTTTCTACCTTTTTCTGATTGGTCAGTCCTCGGAGACTCCCTTATTATAGACCAAACATCTGTTCAGTCCTTGGAAGCTCCCTTGACATGTCAACCTGCTCCTTCCTGGAAGTCCCCCTTCTGGTCAATTTGTTCCTCCTAGTAGACAAAGCATCTCCTAATGTTATCTGTTTCTCAATGGAAACCCCTAGACAAAGCATCTGTTCCCCTTCTTCCTTGTTCCAACCTAACAATAGGGTTTCACTCTTGCTCAGGCTGCTCTTGAATTCCTGACCTCAAGCGATCCTCCCATCTTGGCCTACCAGAGTGCTAGGATTACAGGTGTGAGCCACCATGCTCAGCCTCATAATTTTTTCTGATTATGGAGGAATAAAATTTGTTAAGTTCACGTTGTACTTTGTGAATAGAACCCACAGAAGAGTTGTACAGTGCAGAACCTGCACAGCTATACAGAGTGACCTTGTTATGTGTTGCCGTCAGAGAGAATCCTTATATTTCCTAGTCCAGTTTCTACCCTTTTCTCATCCTCCATGCAGAAGTGACTTTTTTTTCAATCTGGTCAGGCTGTTTCCTTAACTTTTGTGATACAAAATTAGAGAAGTGGTTGAGGAAGAGGAGATTTGAGGTGAGAGGAAAGAAAGGACTTAGCAGAGCCAGTTAGGTTAATATTCATACTAAAAGAGTGAGTAGGGGAGGTTTGGTCAAATGAAATATTCAATGCAAGAGAACTAGTGAGAGACAAAAGGGGAAGTGCTCCAGAAAATCATGATATGGAGCCACTTTAAAGTCCTTAGAGACATAGGATGAAAGAATCAAATCCATGTTTGCCAGTTTGGTGATGAGTCTTTAAATATGACATCATTCTGGATTGAACGCAATTAGGTCATTCCTTTTATATATTTGTGACGGTTGTAGTCTGGGGTTTTTGACTTCATAATTCAGCACTCAGCTGTACTGCAGGTTAAAATTATTACTCCATGTCTGAGCCAAGAATTAATTTTTTTACCATGACTGCCTGAAATGGTCTGAATGTTTGTCTCCCCCAGAATTTGCATGTTGAAATCTTATTCCCCAATGCAGTGGTATTAGGAGGTGGGGCCTTTGGATAGGTGATGAGGTCATGAGGGTGAAAACTTTGTGAATGGGTTTAGTGCCTTATAAAAGAGGCCCAAGTAAGCTCCTTTGTTCCTTACACTATGTGAGGACATAATGAACAGGCACCACCTATAAACCAGGAAATGAGCCCTTACCAGATACCGAATCTACTGGCACCTGGATCCTGGACTTCCCAGCCTCCAGAACTATGAGAAATAAATGTTTGTTGTTTATAAGCCACCCAGTTTATAGGAGCCTCAATGGACTAAGATAGTGCCTAACTATTGGATCAATAGTGCAAAGAAGCAGGGATGGATTAGCTCATAAGCCCAGCTTATTAGAATAAGGCCAGAGACAAAAAATGTATTGAACCCCAAACACTAAAATAAGAGTTGCATAATGAGGGATGGAATGTTTTCCAAGGATGTGTATATCAGCCAGCTCAAGCTTATCCAGTAATATGTAATTTGATTAAATTAAGGAAATCTTTCTATTTCCCTACCTCACTCTCAAGTAGCAAACTGAACTACATTTCATCCCAACATCCGTGGACATCTAGTTTCTTTTTTTTGCTTTTTTTTTTTTTTTTTTTGAGACAGAGTCTCACTCTGTTGCCCAGGCTAGAGTGCCATGGCATCAGCCTAGCTCACAGCAACCTCAAACTCCTGGGCTCAAGCCATCCTTCTGCTTCAGCCCCCTGGGTAGCTGGGACTACAGGCATGTGCCACCATGCCTGGCTGATTTTTTCTACATATTTTTAGTTGGCCAATTAATTTCTTTCTATTTTTAGTAGAGATGGGGTCTCACTCTTGCTCAGGTTCGTTTCGAACTCCTGACCTTGAGTCATCCTCCCACCTAGGCCTCCGAGAGTGCTAGGATTACAGGCATGAGCCACCACGCCCGGCCCTAGTTTCTTAAGAATTATTTTTAGAAAGCCTATAGGTATTAAATACTAGTGCTACTTGGACTAGTTAAAATAGTTAAAAGCTAGTGCTAGTTTTCAGCAAGAGACAGTTAAGGTTATAAAATAAGTTATGCTGATCTTAGGTGTGATCAACTTTTGTATCAGAAATTTGGAGAAAAAAAATTATAGGAAATAATGTGCCAGGAGTCAGAGGAAGTAACTTTGAGTCATGATTAGTATATCTCAGTATGGCACAAAAATACAAAAGGGATAATAAGTACTTGAAATAAGGTAATGTCTTAATGAAAACATATGAGGCCATGTCCTAAATTAGGCCTGATTATGGACCCCAATCTATTTGACCAGTGTTTCTATGGAGAGACCTTTATTTCCTTAGATGTACACGTGGCAGGATATACAGTGATGAGGATTAAAACAAAACATTCATAGTATTGTTACCAATCAGGATAAAGGTTTTGTTTTGTATTTGTGCTGACACTAAATACTTACTGAAGTGCTGCCCACTGGGTCTACAACGGGGCTGAGACCAAGGATATTTTTAAGCTGAGTGCGCTTAGGCTATACAATCAAGAAACACTGAGCAATATCTCTTCTCTCTCTCCATCTCTTTTTCTCTCTCTGAAAGACCATATGAGCTCTTGCTGTTAGTGAATCTAGTCAAGACTGAGGACAAACAAAAGATAAATTGCCTGTTTAATAGAGGCTAAATGCAAATGTGTTTTGAGAAGCTGGGAGAATCTGAGACGCTGAAATAGATGCAGGTTTGGCACCATCCCTCATAGACACTTCTAACAAATAGTTTTATCCCAAGTTTATGGGCAGTGTGAACACAGGCATCTACCTTTCCATCTTGCAGATATTATTGAGATGAATTAACAAATAGGAAAGAAAACTCTACCTCATTGCTAGAAAAGTCTATGGCTGGTTAAAATGATATTGGTCAAGAATAGATGACTATTGATTTGAGGAATTTTTGTAAGATACAGCATATATGGGAAAATATTTTGAGGCTTATTAAGGCACATAGTCCATTCTATAGGAAGATTTCAGAGTCTGTAAAATGAGTATAAGCCCCAAAAATTCCTGGTTATATTGCTGTGGTAAATAGAGGAGAACTGGAGATAATATCAGGGAAAGTGACTGTCCAGAACACACTAGCTAATTTATCTTTTGCAGCCTTTGAACCTTGGTAGAAACATGACCCAGATTTCTTTTCAGTGCAGACCACTCCAACAAACCAGAATCTGGGCCTAATAATAAGAAAAGTCCTTTGCAAACATATACAGCAAAGGGGTAGCATTTCTGTAATAATACGTCATGTATGTGACAGAAGTAAGTTCTATGATAAAGCTAAAGATAATAACAGATACTTATATAGTGATTCTATATGCCAGAAACTTTACTCAGTGATTTATTTAATTCCAACCATGAAATAGGTACTATTAGTACCTATAAATAAATAAATAAATAAAAATTTATTTATTTCTAAACCATGAAATTGGTTCTATTAGTATTCCCATTTTATAGATGTATAAACTGAGGTACAGAGAGACTAAGTAATTTGCCTAAAGTTCACAAAATGAGTTACACAGTAATGCTTTCACTTAAATTTTGGCAGCCTGGCTCTAGGATCCACATAGAGGCATTTAAAAGTAACAGTGACTTAGACAAAAAAGAAATGTCTTTTAATTTACATAAAATTTAGAAACCAACAATTCACAGCTAGCAAGATGACTCCTTTCCACCAGATCCTTAGAGACCTATGTTCTTTATATCTCATTGTTCCACAGCTTGCCTGGACCCCAATCCCAAGGTTATTTCATGAACCAACATGGAGCTTCAGCCATCAGATCAGAGTTTCAAGCAGCAGAATGAAAGAGCAGCCATTTTTAGGCCTCAGACTTTAATGCTTCATCGTATACTCTGAATGTCAATGTTTGTTTAATCTGGAACATTTGCAACAAAGGAATCCAAAACCAGCAGACAAGAAAACTATCAGTAAGAACTAGATTTTGATGATAAACAAGATTGTTTTCTGGTAAATTGTACATGCTAGAAAATAAAAGGTGTGAGTTGAATTTAGGAAAAATTTACAGAACTCAATAGGAATAATCAAAAGAAAGGGAAAAAGTGAAAGAAGATGTATAAATGCAGAAAGTTCAGATTCTGGAAGTCTGAACTATGAGTAATAAACATTTTAGGAAGAAGGAACTGAATAGATATAATAAGAAAAAAAGAATAAATTATTCTCAATTTTAAAGAGATTGTTCCAGCAACTATGAGTACATAGTATGTTCCAGCCAAACTTAAAAATAAAATCGTACTTACAAATGGCCTAATGAAATCGGAAAGTTCAAAAATAGAGAAGAATTCTGTAAGCATTTAAGAGGCAAAAACGCAGCTTCTGTATAAGAAAGGAAACATCAGGCATACTTCCATATTGGTGCAACCCTAAAGGATAGGAAAAAATGGAGCAATGATTAGTGTCCCAAAGAAAAATGTTTTAACCCAAGAATTATATTTCCATCTAATTTGTCATTCATTTATGAAGACAGGACAAAGCAATTCCTTGATGTGCAAAGGCTTAAACAATGCCACCCAGTTTGTGTTCTTTTCTGGGTAAACTATTAAACTGCCAGATCTATTACAAAATGATGAAATGAGTCAAATTATAATGAGAACATTGTGGCTGAAAATAACTGACAGGTTGAACAATAAAATCTGCTAACTATATTGAGATACATTTTAGTATTGTTTTGAGTATGATTAAGAGTTGGTAATAGTTTTCTTTTAAAATTTGAAAAAAAGTCACAGAGTTCATAGTTTCAAATGAGAAACAAGTACTAGAAAGGTGTATGTAACAAAGAGAGGGTTGGAAAAGTCTCAAAAATCTTCACATTCACAAAAGAAAATTAAAAAATGGTTAAATTGATAAATTTAGGCATGTAGTTGTAAAATTTTAAGATAAACATTAGTAGAATTGTAAGTAAGAGGCATTCTAGCAAAAGCAGATTCAAAGGATTCAGCCGTTTATGACCTGAATACAGCTGCCTTGCTTCATCTCCTCCCTGCCCCGCCATTGACCCTAATCTACCTGCCTTTCTTAGAAAGAGGCTTTGTTCTTTTTGAGCTGGTAAGTATGTGGAGACCCACATCAGAGAGCCTCAAGGTAAAAATTACAAAGTACTGTATCTGTATCTTTGGAATAACTTGGCCCACAAAAGGGTATAGCTCCCTCAGAATAAGTTCAAAATTGGTGTCACTTCTGTGTTCATAGTACCTGCTTTTAAGAGGCCAAAATACAGCTAAATGGGTGGACTGCATCTTGCACCTGAGGCCTGTCTGGTTCTGTGTGGCCAGTGTACATAAGAACTATTTATCTTCACTTTTGGGAATGCCACCTAGTCCTATAACAACCAGACTAATTACCAGTGAGTCTTTAGGTACTCAGCAACCTGAGATAATTATCAGTCAGAGCAAATAAACCACATTCCCATTGATTCAGAGCTATTGAAGAAGGTAGGCATGAACTGACAAAAAAAAAAAGTAAAAGCATCTTAGAAGATGCAAATACAGCATTCAGGTATACGTGCACACGAACATACTCATACATGGACTCACTGGACCTAACGCTATGATTTCCTATTTGAATAATTTGTACTAGAAGAGTGTGGGTGTGGCTGAGCTGTGAATTGGTGACTTGGAAAAGTAACTAGAATAAAGCTTAATTTTAAAAGTCAAAGCACACAAAAAAAGAATTAATAAAAAAAGAAAACAAAAAGGAGGTCAGGTGAGTGAGCTATGAGACTTGCAAGATAGATCCACGGAACCTAGTATAAGAGTAAGCAACGTTTCAAAAAGATGAAAAGGAGCAAATGGATGATGTAAAACAAATCATTAAAGAAGTTTCCAGAGTTGAGGAAAGAACTGAACTTGGAGACTGAAAGTGCTCACTGTGTTCCAGGTTAGGAAAGATACATGCATGGACATATACAAGGATTTTTTTTTAATTATAAAAACAATAAGCATATGTTACATAATTTCTGGAGAGAAAGGACAAGTTTCTGGCAAAGATGAAAGATCAGATTGGCATCAGATTTCTTATCTGCAGCATTGCAAGGTACAAGAAAAAACATTATCTAAAGATTTCTGAGAGCCAAAAATTCAATCCAATAGGACTATAAACAGATAAGTTATTATTCACCTGTTAGGGTACAATATTTTTGTGGCATATCCAGTAATTAAAGAAAGAATTACCTCTGTATCCCAATCCAAGGAAATAATTGCAAATGGATGCCAGCTTAGCAACCAATAAATCAGAATAGATAGTTTAAAATGAGAGATGTATTCAGATGCACAAGATATAGGCATACAAAGAAACAAATAGATCAGTGGCAATAAAAAGAAAATTGGGAAATTGATTCTAATACATACGGAAATTTAACGACTAAAGTGACATTTATATTCAGTGGGAAAACAATAGATTATTTAATAAATTGTGCTATTTAAAAGTTGTTAAATGGCCAGTTATCTAGAAGATAATAACATTAAGCCTTGTGTTGTACCTTAAAAAATTAAATTATAGCTCTACTATAGTCTTAAAAATATAAAATAAACAATAAATATTCTACAAAATAACCTAAGAGATTACATATAAAATCCAGGGGTGGGTGGGGATTTCTGCTTCCTAAAATTGGAAATGTAGAGGCTATAAAACAAAAGACTACATAAAAATTTTAAAAATCTTTTGAATGACAAGTGATACCGTAAATAAAATCATAGACAACAATACAGACCTATGGAAATTGCAACACAGATGAAAGACAGAGATTAATATCTATAAGATATAAAGTTCTCTAACAGATTCACTGCATAGTATAAAAATCCTGTTTGAAAAAATAGGTGAAGATGTGAAGAGGTAATTTGTAGATGAGCAAATCAGAATAGCTGATTCACATAAAATTTCCCAAACACATCAGTAGTTCGAAAAAGGCAATAAAGCATAATGAGATAACACTTTCCACCTATCATAGAAGAAAATATTAAAACAACTGAAAATACTATTAATGGTGGATATGTAAAAAGATCTCTCACATACACTGGTATGAGACATGTGGATGGACATAGCTTTTAAAACAATCATGCAAATTCTATTAAAATTAAAGTACATATATTATTTGACACATCAATCTCACTTCCAAGAATCTGTCCCTTTGAAGGAAAACAAAAATCATGTAAGGATTTATGTATCTAGACACTGTCAAGAGAATTGTGTGACATGGGAGAAAATATATGAATAAAACTAAACAGTGGGAATAAATAACCATCCCTAAGGGAATAGCCTAAATCATTGTGTTCAAGATACACAGTGGACTAAAAAAGAATTATAAACTTAACTTAAGAAATAAATTGGTCATCAATAATGAGACAAACAGGCATCATGTTCCTTTTGATGCTATGCTGAGAAAGATCTAATATCACCTACCTGGTACTCCTGCCCAAAACGTTTAACTCTAATCATATAAAAAATTGAGGAATATTCCTCATTGTAACACAATTGACCTGAACTCTTCAAAAAAGTCAGCATCATGAAAGATGAAATAGATTAGAGAAATATTCTACAACCAAGGAGACTATAGTGATGACAACTGAATGTAATGCACGATTTTTGATTTAATTCTAGATGGAAAACAAAGCCAAAAAGGATATAAGTGGTATAATTGAGAATATTTGCATGGAGACTATTTTAAATAGTAGTATTAATGTTAAGTTTCTTGGGTCTTATCATAGTTTTGTGGTTACTTAGGAGGTTGTCCTTATTCTCAGAAGATACATACTACAATATTTAGGCCTGAAATTTAATAATGTTAACAATTCTCAAATGGTTTATTCTGTTATTCTTACAAGTTTTCTGTGGGTTTAAAATTTCTTCAAAATAAAAAATTAGGAAAAAATAAGGAAAGTAGAAAATTTATTAAAAATTTACCTTTCTCAAAACAAAACCTTGACTATAATGTTAGTCAGTTCTAAAAGTGTAGTGAGAGGGCAGAATTGGTTTCTAGTCCCTGGGAAACGTCAGGGCTCTCCCTTGGGCTCGTGAAAGATTTGGCCTCATTTTGTATGAAAGGAGTAAGGAGGAGAGGGGCTCGGCTCGTAGCCTCTGCCTTTTCCGTTGCTCCTGAACCTAACACTGCATCACCAGCAAATGGATGATGGAAAATGGATGATGGACTTTTTTTTCTTCCGTAGGCTCTGATAAAAGTGCAATATAAATTCCAGATATGCATTGTGACCACCTCTAACTGCGTGTACTGAGGTAAGTTTAAAATTGATGTTGAGCCAGTCAAATCTCTCCTAGTGATTTTTGAGATAAATCTGTGACTGTGCCAACCAGTGAGGTAAAAGGAAAGAAAGCAATAGCAAACACTAGATCTTACAAGTGTTTAGTAGTGTTGCCATAAGAATCTTTTAAAAGTAATTGAGTCAACACTAAATTTAATGAATTTGTACCCTACAAGAAATGAAATAGTTCGCTTGGAAATTTACCAGTTTTTTTTTCTTTGAGAAAATGGATACTATGTATGTATACATTCATTGACACCTGGCACGTCTGAGATCATGTATGCCAAATTTTAGCCTGGAGGTAGTTTTTACCAAGAAGTTATAAACTTCTGAAAATAGATGTTAATAGAAGAAGCTGAAACATCCTTAATGGCAAGGTTGCTACGGCAACAATATAAGCTTACCATTAACATCAAACATTTGCTGCATTTAAGGTTTCTTGTCTTCTTTGATAAGTTTTCCCTGAGTGAAATAAAAGCATCAGCTGACTAGCTTGGGAAGACTGTTTTTCCCACGTCATAAATCAGTCATTTACTGTGTAATTAGGTGAGCTAGTCAGATGGGAAGAAGACAGGAAAGAGAAAGAGCCCAAATATGCCCAAACCAATGTTAACTAGAAGGTCGCTATAACCCAGTGCATTGTGACTTAACGATTTTGAGAAGGAAGGCCAAGGCAGGAGATTAAAAAAAAAAGTTAAACCACTGAATGGGCATCCAAAAGTAATCATTCACAGTACTTTCTTTTAGGAAGAGCCCAAACAATAAGCCAGATACATTTCTACCAGATTTTTTAAAAACCTATTTTTAGTAATTCTAGCAGTGCTTCACAGAGCGTGTTCACAACACTGCTCCTGGTGGTCAGCAGCTTGATTCCTTGAGAGGCCGATGTTTCTCATGTGACTCTATGTGGTCCTTCTGTTTCTGACAACTATTAATAATGTATTCATTTTGTGAAACTGAATCCAGCCATCATTTTATTGCCATCTCATCCAAAACCTCATCATTTCTCTCTTTAACTTCACAAAAGGCTTCTGGGCTTTGCAAGCAGAAGGTGGAGGGGTTGGGGGTAGGGGGATAACTGCTCTAAAGTGATTTTTATTTTTACCTGATTGTAATTGCTCATTTTAGAGTAATATTAACACATTGCCATGAGTTTTTTACTCTTCATCTGCATTTAATAATCTCAAAAGGCATTAGAAAAAAATGATGTGATTCTAATTTTATAGGTGATGATATTGAAACAGCAAAAACTGAATCGCTCCTTTCAGGCTAGGCTTTCTCTTCAATGGCAGGCACAACACACGGAGCCCAATTCTAGAGCCTAACTCAACTTTAGGGACTTCAGTACTCCTGGAAATGGAGCCACTCTTTTATGCCTCTGTTTGGAATCTGAATGGTTAAAAAAACAAAAGTCTGGAGCCTTGCATGGTCTATAACTGCAGAACCAATTTGTTGGTCAATTCTACCTGATAAATATGCACTGACTGGGGCATACTGTCCTTGTTAAATTATGCCCTGGTTCTGCGGAAAATGCAATCAGAATACTTTCAAGGCTCAAATATAAACATGGGAGCGGAAAATATTGCATAGTCCAAAGAGCATGGGTTTTGGGTTTGAATCCTGTTTTCTGCTCACCAGCTGTATATCTCTAGGGAAGCTACTTAAATGACTAAGTTGCAGTTTTGTCATCAGTAGTGTTGATGAACTGATACTTAACTCATACTCTGAGGATTGAGACAAGATATATTGAGACTTTAATAGAGCTTTTATAGGTATATAGCAGAGTTCTACTATGTTTAGTAATGTTATTATTTTTTGCAAAGTTTCCATTCAGATGTGTACATTTCTCCTCTGCCAGAAAAGCATGCCAGAAGTCACCTGTTCATAAGCAGAACATCATTTACAGCTGTTCAAAATTAACCAAAGTGTTGATATACTATTTAAGAATTTCCTTATGATAAAGTGAATGCTAAGGTATCTCGGATATAGGCTAAGGAAAATTGATGTAGTTATATCATCAGAAATATCAAGCTTGAATATTGGGATTTGACTAATTTAAAAGAGGTAATAAAAGCAGCAAAGCTATTTCTACCTGGACAAGAACAAAGGGTTATCTATTACACAAACATAATCTATAACTAAGAAGCTCAGTAGTTTAGAATCTGTTAAGTAGGTTTCTCCAAGAAGAAGACATTGATATAAGTAAATATACTATAAGACTATCATTTGGTAATGCCAATCATAACAAGTCATGTTGTCCCCATGTCAACATTTGTGTTTAAGTCAAACCATGTTAAGTAAACATCAGGTTGGCCTTTCAGAGAAATGCAAGTTATGAAACAATCAGCTTGAGAAGAGAGTGAAGGGTGGTTTTACCTATGATGCCACAGATGTGAGTATGGGAGACCAAGGGCAGACAGCATCTGCAGATGAGATTGGGCTCATGTACTCATTTAGGAGGGTGATTTCTAAATGAAGCTTATGGTCAGCCTCATGAACAAGGATAATACACACACAGAAAAAGGATATTTTTCATGACTACCAGCAGGGCCCATGCTGAGCATAATAGATTCTACCATTTAAATTAATCTAGATTTTCAGTGACAGTAGCTGTAATGTCTACCAAAATATATCTTCTCATTTTCTTCTAATAGTGGTACTAGACTTTTACAGCCTCCCTTCGTGTAACTAGGTTCCTGCAAATGGAACTCAAGTGGAAGTGGCTCATGCCATTTCTAAGTCTGGACCTTTGGATCCTGGACGTGAGCACCTTTATGCTCTTTTCCTCTACTGACAAGCTTCACATGACTTGTCTTGAACAATACAGGTGAAGACAGTATTCTAGGGGAGGGTATAACAACAGCACGGAAGAAACCTGGGTCCCTCGGTGAACATGTGGTCCAGACCTTCACCTCTAACTTGGCTGCTTAGATCTATTGTGAGAGAAAGGATTAATTTCTATTTTCTATAAGTAACTGTATGTTTTGTTCTCTTTTACACAGCAGTTTAGGTTTACCTTAACATCCCTTCTAGTCGTAGATTTCTAATGCAAAACAGAATTAGGATTTGCTTACTTCTATTTTTAGTGGGATGTGGGCACCTCTACACTTTCTGAGTAGTAAAAATGTAGCAGGGGAGGGAGGGGTTGGGGGGTTACTTTGGAAAGCCCATTCTAGCAATTGCACACTTTTCTCTTCTATAACTGGAAAATACCGTGCCCGAAATCAAGCAATACTTTTAACTGAAAGCTTGAAATGATAGCAACGAGAGTGTGTGTGTGAATGACATTAAGTAGTTGGTATTGCTTACATCTTGGAAACCAGGAATAGTTCACTGTGAGCTTGATAAATTAGGGAAATTGGCAGAAAAAAACTAGGGAAGTAAAATAGGGCAAGGGCAAGATGTGACACTCAGATGCCAGAAATAAAATGCAGAGATTAAAGATAGGCTCTGTCTGCTCAAGCACAACTACAACAAAAAGTCTGGAGGGACTGCAAACCTAAGATGAATACCAGTCATCAAAACCGTGTTGTTATTTAAAAGCCTAGCACAGTAATATATTAACAGGAATATGACATGCCAAGTCCAGGAAGTAATATTTCCTCTCTATTGGCACTGGTGAAGACCTTATTAAAGGATGGTGTCTAGTTTTGTTCTCAACACTTTAAGAGGAATGTGGCAAAACTGGAGAGAGTCCAACAAAGAGCAACAAAAATGATAAAAGGGTGGGAATATAAAGGCTGAGAGGAAAGGTTAATAACTAGGATTGTTTAGCCTGAAGGAGCAGGAAGGCTGGAGGGTGACTTATAATCTGTTTAAATACCTGCCTGGCTATTATAATGAGCTTGCTGACTAGCTGTTCCACATGGACCTAATGAGAGAGTAAGGAGGGAAATTTATACCACAGCCTTAGATTTATGTTCGACATAAGAAAATACGTTGGGGGAAGAAAAAAAAATGTCATTCTGCAGAGAAGCACTCTATGAAGGAAATTGATGCAATTGCTTTTCTTCAAGCTGTCTAAGACCGCAACACAACGGGCATTTACTTGGCCTTAGAGACAGAGAGCCGAGCAGGACTGAGCTAGCCACAGAATTTAGTTAGCCACTTTTACTTTCAGAAGGGCTAACTGAGAAAAAGGCTGAATGGGCATATTTTATAAGGCTGCTACCACAAAGGGAAATAAATTTTTGTATTTAGTAACCTCATTTTTCTTGGAACTCTACTTTCAACTCCAGTTTGGTATTTGTGATTTGGGTGGAAACAGGGACAGAGGAAGGTAATTGGGATTTGAATCTCTACTGTCCCATTTGCTCTGGTGAGATATGAAACTCTAATAGTACCCAATGTTCAATCAAAATATTGGTTTTTGCCCTTGGGCCAGTTCTGGTCTACTGCAGTAGGTCTCAAAATGTGGTGGACAGACCCCCTGGGTGTAGCAGAGACATTTTCAAGAGTCTGCAAGGTCAAAACCATTTTTATATAAATACTAAGATGTTATTTCTCGTTTCCACTATAATAATTTTTGCACTGATGATGTAAAAGCAGTGGAGGATAAAATTGCTGGTGCCCTAGTAGGAATTAAGGCTGTGGCACCAAACCATAATAGCAGTCATCATACTCTTCACCGATAGGTACTTGCTGTAAAAAACAGTGCTGATTTCACTGAAAAATGTTGTTGATGCAGCAGTAAGAATTATTAATTTCATTAAACTTTTACCCTGCATTATACTTCCTCTTAATTTTTAGTGTGACAAAATGAGAAATATGCAAATGAAATTCTGCTGCACGCAGAAGCATGATAGTTGTCTTGGGGAAATGCACTTGTATAGTAGAGTTGTAAGAGGAACTAGCTACGCTTTCCATGGAACATCATTTTTACTTAAAAGAACTATGGCAGACAGACCTGGCTATTTGGCAGATGTTTTCTCAGAAATGAACTAGGTAAATTTGTCACTCCAAGGAAATAATACAATGTTTGTTGGCAATGATAAAATCTGAGCTTTCAGGGAAAAACTGGAAATTGGGAAAAATTAGAAATCGGACAGCTTCCTAATACTTAAATACTTTTCTGATGAGATGGGTGGGGGTATTCATAAATGTGATTTTTTTATTATGTGAGAAAATGTGTTGACATTTGGAAAATCTGTATTACTCTATTAATCAATATTTTACAAATCACCAATGTATGATGTTACAAAATTATGCATTGGTCAAAGATACATTCAAAGTGCAGATCAGCCAAATAGTTTTTAATATAGTACAGCATGAAGAATTTACAATATCATTTCAGATTCCACATTGTAACTAACCTTAAAAAACTAACATATGACAAGTTATGGTATAATATCAAAGAAGAATGTACACAATTATCTGAAAAGGCTATTAAAATATTCCTTTCTTTTTCTACACAGAAGTATGAAGCCAGTTTTTTTTACATATTTTAAAACAATATATTGCAAAAGATTAAACAAAAAAGTAAATACGCCATTCTTTAAGATTTTTTTCATTTTAGAAAATTATTTTAATAAAAATGTTATATTACCATGCTATGGTTGTATTATTTAAAATAAATTAATAAATAAAAATTTTAAAAATTTCTCAGTTTTAATCTCTAACCTGGTAAGTATTGATATGTATAACTCACATAACAAAAGCTCTTTAGGCTCCTTAATAAATTTTTAGTGTAAAGGAAACCTAAGGTTAAAAGTTCGGAGAGCTTTTATTTTATGTCTCATGGTTCTCTAAGCTATATTATTGGACTGTTTTTCTCAAGCAGTTTTTTCTTTTTGTTTTTTTTTAATTTTAGAATATTATAGGGGTACAAACATTTTGATTACATGAATTGCTTTTGTACAGTTTGAGTCAAAGTTATAAGTGTGTCCATTACCCATAGCGTGCATTGTACCCGTTAGGTGTGAATTTATCCATCCTCCCTCTTCACCCACCTGCTTGATTTCTGTTGAGTTTTGCTACCTTATGTGCACATGAGTATTGATCAATTAGTTCCAATTTAGTAGTGAGTACATGTGGTGTTTGTTTTTCCATTCTTCAAGCAGTTTTTTGTTGAGCTAGTATCTTTCCTGTGTAACTGGATTTGGTAAGAGGAATTATGTTTACTGGTTGGCTCATGTTTTCACCAACACTCTATCCCTGTGACATAGACACCAACTGTCTGTATCTGTACCCTATCCCCTGGATGATCAGATACCTGGCGAATAGTTTTCTCACCAGCTGTATATAGACATAGAATGTCCAGAAGGGAAAATAAATGCTCACTCATTGATGGGGTTCTCTGCTGATCCACCATACCCAACTGGCTGCAGCCATTTTCCCTTGGGCACTAGGGGATTACAAAGCATGTCACATTCCTGTGAGCACATCACCCCATCATGGAGTTTGTGAGCTTACATAGCATTCTCACTATGGTCCACATTCCATCCACAGGAAAATTTAATACAGTCAACCACTTTACAAACGGAGAGGACCAAATTCCCTAATTATTCATAGGTCTTGTAGATTATATTAGGTGCTGTATAAAAACCAGATAGGATCTTTGTTCCACAGTTGCCCAGGATTCTACATTCCTTCTTCTCTTGTACCTCTAGAAATTCATTGAGTTAATGTAAGCCTGGCATTTGGATGAGAATGACTTCAAAATATCTGGAGAACTGATTTTGGACTTTGAGCTTAGGCAGAGAGTATTTTATTCTAAAGCTGTTTGATGAAAATGTCTTCCCAATTATTTTCCAATATTTGAAAATAACAGATGTAGGACAGGTTTCCCAGGAAACAGACTTTGAGATGGAGAGTTGCACACAGACGCTTTATTTGTGGGTAACGATGCCTATTAAGGTGGACGAGACAGGATTGGGCACAGGGAAAAATTACAAGAGGGGCCTCAGCCAATTCCATGAGGAACTCTGGAGCTGGGATGGCCTTTTAGAGTTGCCTTGAACTAAGGGAAGAGGGTCAGGCCACCAAATTCTTAATTTATCAATAACTGAATGGAGGCTGCCTTTGGGAAGGGGCTGTCAACTTGTGAGACCAGAGAGGGACTCAACCATGAGTCAGTAGCTGACATTCCTGGCATTGTAGAAAATGAATGCCTCAGTTCTGAAGGATCTGAGTGACATACACAGGATCAGTGGACATTCTATGTTTTCTTTCATTTTGCATTTCCTTGTAAATTAAATGGTCTAACACTGATAAACTAAACCTGTATTTTAGAATGTTTTCCACCTAATGCAATATGAGTTGCTATCTAAATCTAGCAATAAGAAGGGGAGTGAATGTTATAAAATGTAGTGAAAACAAAGGAGGAATTAGAAGATATTGCCCTAGAAAAACATCTCTGAAATTGAAGCAAAGACCAAGCTCAAACAGTGGTTTGTAGATGCTAAAAAGGGGAATAGTTTATTGTTTGAGATAGGCTAACTAATGTGTAAACCAAATGGTGTAAATATTTTATTTGATAAAGATAGTTAATGGTTTATTTTAAAAGATGCACTTTGAGTTGCAATATGTTATTTTTATATGGGCCAAAAACAAAAAAGGAAAAAAAAAGAAAGGAATGAATAAACTTTGTAGTAATCAACTGTGAACTTCAAACCAGGTTGATTTTAGTAACCAAATTGCTTTGATTTGACATTAATGTAGTCTTACAGGGCTGTGCTTGCTGGGCATGCTTTTAAGTCTGTGAGATAATTTTGGTTCAGTAAATTGGTCATTCTTTTTATTTTTCTAAGACACAGAAATGTATTTAATAAAAACCTCAAGAGAGAGTGCTGGGTGGAATCCCTTCTCCTTGAAAGTGTGCTAAAAGTTTAAATTTTGTTTGGATTTGATTTATATGAAAATGTTTGGGTGTATTATGGGGGAAGGTTCTTTTATGTTATTTTGTTAATTTATTGGGACCCTGTATAAGGCCAGACTTCAGTGTCATCAGACACCACGTGTTATGAGCCCCTCACCCCTAGGGTTGGGGGTGAGGAAAGAAGCATTTTTGTTGCCATTCCAGAAGTAATCCGTTTTTATTAACTTGTGTGTCGTGAAATGGTCTTTGGCAGGAGAGAGCCCTGAGTCATTCTGGGTTTCAGTTAGACAGCCACAGCCTGGGGAGCCCTGCAAGCCAACAGCTTCTGCTCTTAATAATTGGTGGAATTTTACTGTATATGCCTCTGCCTCTGTATTAGATGTAGCATTGAAAGCTACAAAATGATAACACTGCTTTGTTGTACACTGGTTTCATTGTCATTGCAAAATATCACCCTGGTTATGGGAGAGAGTTCTAGATCTGTGCCATGATAGATATACTGGCAAATATAGCATGTAGTTTTTCCATTTTCAAAAAAAAAAAAAAAGCTCCCCAAATATCTACTGATACTGTGACAATGTTAAGATTCAACAAAGTGGATTGGCTGTCTCACCTTTTAACACTTTCTCAGGTCTTGTAAGTAAGGGCCACTATTACAGAAATGGGGGCCTTCGTAATGGCAACATAGAATGTTTAGAAAGTTAGGACTACAGGAGACTCTCTATTTCAGCCTCTTCATTTTACAGAGAAGAATTAATAACAGCTATTTATTGTGTGCAGATTGTTTCCAATGTTGTGTTATTGAAATTATATATACTTCCGTATCCTCACATTTCTGCAAGGTGGTTGTTATGTTCGTTTTACAAATAAAGAAAGTGAAACAGAGAGCTCAGAATACGTCCTCAGGTGACATAGCCTCTAAATAGCCAAGCTGGAATCAGTATCTAGGTCTGTTTGATTTGATCCTTGAATTTGCACTTAAATACTGAAGTACAGTACTTAGATAGATTACCGTGAGGCATTTTGTTTTTAACTCAGGAAGGGTGCTGTTGTTCCATCTGTAAATGACGAGCATGAATGTACCAGCAACTTGACTTTTGTCATCTGATAGGTTGCTTTCTTGGGTCATTTAATTACTTTTGGAAACAGATAATATTATAAATTTAGATACACTTGCAATTGCAAATGTTCCTCCTACCTGTCTTATCAAAAGCACAGTCGTAAGTCATGGCCAAATATAAAGTTTTCTCTAGGATATGGGTAATCTTGGTGTTCTGGAGATTCTAATGCTTCTCTGGGCACCAGATATTTCAAAGGACTCAGGAAGATGGAACATTAAAAGAAGAAATGATTGAATCCTGACAAAAAATTTTGCTTGTTTTTTGTCGTTGTTGTTATTGTTGTTTAACTTTTCTTCTACTAAACCCGTTGCTCAGACTATATATTGCCATCTTTTCCTCTTTCTCACTCATTTAAGCTGGTTCTTCTTGTAGTTTTTTTAAAATATTAAATTATATATACATAAAATGGTATTATACATAAACGTTTATTAAAGTATATTATATATACAAAAAATACAACATATTATACATATGGAAAAACACATATACCATACATGTACAGTTTGATGAATTTTCACAATCTGAAAACATGAATGTATCCAGCACTTTGTACTCTTTTCCATCAGGAGTCATATGCCTCAGCAGGATTTGGTTTGGAGGGGCAAAAGCCACATAATGTGATGTGTCTTTTCACTCTCCCCTACTTCCCTCTGCATAGAGGTAAATGGCCAGTAATCTCAGGTTTTATAAGAAGAAAAGCGAGGAATTCCTTTTGACTAGATACAGGTGGAAAGAGCTAAGAATTAAAAAGTAGATTGGGACAGATGGAAGAACTTAAACATTCCAGGGTGCAAATATATTGCCAGGGAAAAGAATTGAAAGACAAGGGGTTAGAGAAAATTGTATTAATCTGTTTAAATGGTACTGGAAAGAGTAATTTTGGACAGAATATAAATGTGAGAGATATTGCAGAAATGGAAGCAACAGAACATGTCAACTATTGAACATAAGGAGCAGAGGAGAGTAAGGAGGCGAGCATTGCTCTGAAGTTTCACTCTGGGGTGTCTGGAAGATACGGATACCATCAAAATGAAATGTGAGCTGGAGGAGATGTTTCTGGAGGGAACACAGTGAAGAATTTTAAGACAGTGCAATATCAGTAATATTAATGGCTTTACAATGAGCAAAAAGGGGGAGGGCTGGAAAACTGTCATTAGATTTACTTATTGGAGCAGTGGGCAGATCACAAGGACTGAGTAGGTGGCAAAAAAGTGGAAACAGAAAAGGAAACTATCGTTTCCCTTCAAGAAGTTTTACAAAAAGAAAAACAAAAACAAAGTGGCAAAACCAGAGAGTGCTTGAGCCAAGAGGAAACTTGTTATGAGAATATGTAGACAAGGGATGTGATAAAATCTTAGCAAAAAAGAGGGAAGGCATTCGTGAATGTCTCAACAGAGGAGAGAACTTTCCTATGAGATCAGAAAGGAAAGGAAAGCTCTTATGTGAAGAGAAGAAAAGAGGCGTGATATCAAGCATCGGCCTTGACTTTCTCTACGAACTAGCAGATCATATCAAATAAGAAACAGGGTGGGAAGAAATCTTGGAATTGACACTATGGGGAGTACAAAAGGCTGTAAATCATTGATGAGAACAAGTACTGTCAAGCAGCAATGAGGGCCCAGCTGGCTTGATAGCTCGGAATTGTAGTGGAACCAGTCAACCTGGCTTTGTGACTTCCTTCAGCAATGTTTGGCAGCCTGGGACCAGGAGCTGAGAACGCAGATGATGGTATTTACCCATTCTTGGGGATTAGAATGGCAGCTCTGGGGCAAGAGAGTGTGAAAATCTAATAAAATGGCTAACCCTGGTGTCAAGGCTGGTTAAGCAAGCAAATGAGACCAGAAGAGGGGCTGATGAACTGAGACAACAGTGAGCTACCCAGGGGTGGGCAGGGGAGGGGTGATACTGAGACAGAGAAACAGATTTCATTAAAGAGAAGAGATGAGAGACTCCTAATGATAGGAGTTCGTGCTCAGAGTTTATTGCAGCTTCTAGTCAGACCATCTTAGAAGAGAAACAAAGTGAACAAGTATTCTAATACTAGGGTCTGAACATCTGGTGTAGGGTTGGCCTTAACCAAGATCTATTGTTTGTTTGTTTGTCTGTTTGTTTTAAAACCAACGTCGTATGTCTCTTTGCAAATACAATCACAAGGACTGTATGTTTGATAGACCTGACAATTATTATCTGCAACAATCTTCAAATTTGTAGATGAGTTTTATAAGTTGTGAGGCTACTTCCATAAACAAGAATTCCCTTAATCTTCACAACAAACCGCAGTCTCTTTCCTTTTAAACATGTTAAAACTGTTGGTCAAAGAAGATTAGTGATTTACCTGAGGCCACAAATAAAGTAAATGGCAGAAGGGGAACTCTGGGCAAGCCATCTGACTCCAAGGCCGGGATTCCTTCAAGGTTGTTGCCCTGTGTCGAAGTTAGGGTTGTGTTTTCTGCCTTTGGTTTATAACACTTCAGTAGCTCCTTTAACGCTTGGGACCTGTGGGCATGTGCTAATTTACACAGCCAGCTCATTCCTATTTCAAAAATGTATATCTGTTTAATTATACTCTCAAATTTTGTAAATACAATTGTCAATTTGCACTTGATAAACCGAGGCAGCATTAATTTTTAGGCATGATGATGAGTGCGTAAACTTCATCTTAACAATTACTTGAAAGAGAAAATAAGAATAAAAACGGTATTTATGCATAATGCTATTGACTTGACTGATGTTAATATAGTAGACACAATATAGATACCACTCTTATGTTTTTTTTTTTTTAATCATTTAGGGGTAGGGCAAGAATTCATGGCAGGAAGCAAGTCTGCATATCTCCACCCGTCAATGTTGCAGGAGATTATAGAGGAGGGTGAAAATTCCCACGGGATATAAGCTTTCTTTTGGCCTCTTCGCCTGGGCTACCTATCTACAAAATGGGGGTCAATTTGGAGATAGTCTTGGACAGGAGAGGCTGATGACAGAGGCATATTGTCTTGGTATTCTGAAGTTCAATTCTTGAGTGTTTTAAGACTTTCGTAGGTCACTTTTTTTAGAGGGTGTTGCATTTAAGCTACACTCAACTGGGTTTATATGTCAGCAGGTACAAAGCTGGAGAAGGCTGTTGTCCTAGTGTGAGCACCAACTGATTGCCACATGTCACAGCTATGGTATATGACATGATGGGTGACTATTTCAAAAGAATGACTTCAGACAGACAACTTTCCAAATGTTATCATAACCTGAGCACATAGAAAGATTCAGAGGGTAAGAAGGAGAAAATGGTGATAATAAGTAGACTTTTCTAGGCCATGGTAAGATCTGATAAATTGTCCTTAGCAACCAGAACGCTAATGTTAGCTCTTCCTTTGCCTCTCCTTACACATCACTCTAATTAATATTTCTGTCTGCTGGATAGCAAAAAACTTATTTGCTGGCCCTCATTTTTTAATGTTGTCTCCTTTTTATTTTGTGCATGTGTCAATAGTGCAGCTCAAGAATAAGTCAAATAACTGTTAATTAAGCTCTCAGAGGGACATCTTCAAGTTCTTGGTGTTGTATTCTCACTGTTGACCTCTTTTAGTATCCAGAACATTTATTATAATAAAGGTAAATGCTCTGGAGGTATTAGCATGAATGAAATGTGATGGAAGACCAGAGGAAACATGGAAAGCAAGAAAAGCATTAATGTGAGGCAGGAGATAGGGAAGAATCAAATAAAGTGTGAAGAGTGACTGGTATATAACCAGCCAAGCCAAACTAATTAGATATGAGTTGAAGATGCATTTTATGGAAAATTGAATGTACAGTATTCATCAGCAGTTTGGGAAACCTTATATATTTAAAGACACTTGTCAGTATTATTTATTCACACTCATGGAAGTAAAGGGTAAATTTGTTCTTCACTGAAGTTTCGATTTCTTTTCTTGAATTAAATTTTCTATTCCATTGAGCTCTCTGTGTTGGCCTGTGTGACAAAATCTAACGTGGGCAAGTTACCCCCATTGAATTGGAATAAGTATATAAAAGGTATATTAAACTTAATTGGGAATTCGTGTTACTTCTCTGGGCCTCACTTATTGATAGAGAACATTGGACTTGTTAATATTTGCCCTTCCACCATAAAAGCTCAATGACATTTTATTCTAATTGTCCTTAATCTACATGACATTGGGAATGAGCAATTTGTTAGGAGCCAAGATGCAGGGCCTTAGATATTAGCAATTTGTGCCATTCAAGGCACCTGTCTGGATGGAACAATCAGAATTGCCACAATTTAAATTTATTTCATGATTTTGTAATGGTCCTTGCAGTTCTCAAAAATCTATGTGTTTTATAAAAATTTCTGGGTTCATTTGCCTCATCTGTAAAATTGAGGTTGTTATTGACATCAAACCTCCTTCTAGTTCTAAAATATCTATGAGTCTAAAAAAGTTTTTTTTTAAAGGCTGGTTTCAACTATACTCAATTTTATAATTTTTCCCCTTTAAACAAGAGAATTATATGAGCTAAGATTTAGGTTTTTACAACATGGTAATTTCAGTCAACCATGGTTATTGGTTGGTTATTTAATCGTGGCATGATGGGTACTGAACAACTGAATATTTTTCATGCCAGTTTTCTTTTGGATATTTTGAGAACCTATAATTAATTTTAGAACCAAGGAAAATTGGTACTAAAATTTCTCCAGTTCTCCAAAAACTGGAAAAAAAAAAGTAAAATTAGACAAGTTGTGATATAACCCATGGTAAGTTTTCAGTGAAGTACCATTTTTATTAAAGCCAGAGAAAATAATTTGAAAAGTAAACACTTGAGAAAATAAATTAACTATAACATGGTTGTATGCTCATATTAATAATGAAACATATTAGCTATACAGGTAATGTTACTATTAGTGTAAGTATCTGTCTGTTTAATGGCATTTATGAGGTGATAGTTACATGGGATCTTGAATTGTGTTTTCTTTCTTTGGCACTGCTATAGGGGTCTTGTCTTTCAAAAAATAATTCTAACACTCACAATAATTAAAGTTAGGAGAGTAGTCTCCTGAAAAATGCAAGTACCAATGAAAAAAAAGATAATGGTTTCTAAGAATTTCTGGAAAGTGCTATACTAATTAAGAAATTGATTTAACAATATAGTGATAAAGTCAACTGAATGATATGCATCACATTGAAGATTGAAGAAAAGAGGAAATTTAATATTATTTAAATAAGGGTATTCAGCCTAAGTAAACATTATTGATAATTTTAAGGGGTTTATTCATTCTTAAATGTTAAGAATTAGCAAAATAAAAAGAATTTTCTTTTCTTCTTCTTCTTCTTCTTTTTTTTTTTAACAGTAAAAAGGTATATATTTAGAATTAGCCAGCTGGACTCAGTTTAGATGATCTCAATTTTGTTGGGACCATCCAAAGCATCATAATCTGTAATTGGGAGCCAGTTGAACATACTCCTCCTTCTCTCCATCAGGCCTGCTCAGGGTGTTGACCTTGGCCACATCAGTGTCATAGAGCTTTTCCACAACCTATTTGATCTGGTGCTTGTTGGCCTTGACATTCACCAGGAACACACGTGTGTTGTTGTCTTATATCTTCTTCACGGCTGACTCAGTGGTTAGGGGAACTTGATGATGGCATAGTGGTCAAGCTTGTTTCTTGTGGGGGTGCTCCTCTGAGGATATTTAGGCTGCCTCCAGAGCTGCAGTGTCTTGGGCTGCTAGCAGGTAGGTGGGTGACATGAGAATCTTCCTTTTTTGTGGCTGTGGACACCTTTCAGCATTGCCTTCTTGGCCTTCAAAGCCTTTGCTTTGCCTTCGGCTTTGGGAGGGGCAAGAGCTTCCTATTTCACCTTCAGTGTCATCTTTTGCAAAGGGTCCTTTAAAAAATAATTATTAAGGCTGGTCATGGTGTCTCACACCTGTAATCTTAGCACTCTGGGAGGCTGAGGCAGGAGGAATGCTTGAGCTCAGGAGTTGAAGACCAGCCTGAGCAAGAGTGAAACCTCATCTCTACTAAAAAAAAATTTTTTTTAAAGATTTTGTGTTGCTGATTAGTTTATATTGATTGACTTACTTGGTTTTATAATGGAAAGTTTTTAAATGTATAGCTGTTGGTCTATCATAAATTTTTCTTCTCTTTTTAGTTTGTTAATACTTACTTTGAGTTCAAATACTCAAATGATGATTTAGGTTTTCAAAGACAACTACTAAATTATAAATGCAATTAAATTTTCAAAATGTTTTTAGTATAGCATAAGAGCTGTAGGCCAATATGTATGTAATTTTTCTGATAAATTGTATCCAAACTCTTTATATACATGTATGACAGGTATTTACTTGTACACAGTAATACATGCATATATAATATATCCACACACATATATACACAAATACATTGAACTTGAGTTTTTAGGGCTCATTTCATGTATTTTGAAACTATAAAATATACTAAAAAACCCCGATACTTATGACTATAAAATAATATATTCGATAAGTGCTAAAATATTAAAATGCTATAAAATGCTGAAGATACATGTATATATTTTATATATGTATATATGCCTTAATAATCACTACAGAGTTATGTAATACTTATTCATTTATAATACAACTTCAAAAATGTCAATTTTCATATTTTTTCACTTTCATATATTTTCTATATTAAGCTGAATGACATTTCAACATAGTTCATTGCACTAAAAATATAAACTAGTTGCCATCATTTTCAATTTAGCAATCATGGTGTTGCTTCAGCTAGCAGCAAACTTCTAATGGTCAAAGCATCAATTTTGTCCATTTAATTTATTCAAATGAAATGCTCCAAAAAGACATTAAATAAGGATATGCCCTGTGGTGCATATTCAGCATTTCATGGAGTCTTATAAACTATACATAAGATGATCAATGATTTTTACTTGGCAATATTTCATTTTTGTATGATTGCTAATTACTGTGAGCATTTACTACTGTATTCCTATGTAGTGGTAGACAGTGTGTCTTTATAAGATATGAAACGCTCTAAACATCAAAAAGTTTCTGCAAATTTGACTTATCTCAATTTCACATTCTTTTGTGTTCAGTTTGTGGTGCCTGGTTTTTGTGTGAAATGATTTTCAAGTTTTCAAATGAAAGCAGTTAAGAAACAAAATATTTACACCCTTCTAACTTATGCTTCCTGTATAGCTAGATACAATACAGATGCTAAGTCACTGGTCTGAAAGAGCTTCCACAAATCTATAATAAAATAATTAAATTAGTGAGCTGTGTTTAGATCAGAGACCCTTGGTTGCCAACTCCTAAGAACTCGGGGAATTCAGAACCACAGAAGGATCATTTGGACTCCATTTGGCAGAGACGTCAGAAACTCGCTGCTCTTGGGAACATCCTTTTCCAATAACATTTATAGCTCTAGATGGAAGCGAAAAGCACCATATGTTAAGAGTTTCCTGCAAAGCTTCCTGGTAAGAGAGGAAATAAATTCAACTTGTCACATCTGCTTGTGGGCCAGTCAAGTAGGATTTTATCACAGCCTTAAGTGGTTTACAAAACTGTCCTGTTATCGACTGATGGGGCTTTACATTTCAGGTTTTTTCATACTGATGTTCATAATCTAAATCATTAAACTATTTTTCTTCTTTGGACTTTAGCAGCATGCATCATGATTTGCTTTTAAGCAAGGAGAATTATTCAAAGCAATTCAACTAAAAATCACATTCCCATAGCACAGTCTCTATAGCTCTCCATGGCTTAACTGCTAGAATGCCTACGGGTCTCAATTCTGCCTCAGTTTCGACCGTGGGTCCTTACATTTTGCATAATTTAAGATGGGAACCGCATTTAATCAGGCTAAATTGATTATCCACCATTCCAAACAGTCCCAATTGGCTTAAACCGTGGCAAGGACCCATAGGGTCAGAAAAGATTTTTCTGCCAGAGGTATAGGTAATCACAAGAAAAGTGTTAAAACTTGCATTGTGAGCCACAAGTTTTCCCCTAAAGTGATCCATCTTTTTACCCTCACGATTAAAAAACAATGTTAGAGTCACTATGGGCATTTCAGTTTTCTATCATAAGCAAAATCCTTTTTACTTTCCACATCTACTGAAGATAGAGTGCCATTTGTAAGCATTACCTTTTTCTAATTAAGCACAAATTAAATTGATAGCAGTTGTTCCAAACTAAAAATAACTTTTCAACTTAACAACTCACAGTTTTACATTCATGTCTTTTCATAAGGGAATAATCAAACTTCTTAATGAATTTTTTTAAATCACTTTAAAAGTTAAAGATGCTTTAAGTTGAAATAAAAATTGCTAACTTTAGACATGTCTAATTCTGTAAGCAATTATATAGTATTAATAAATGAATATAATAGAATTCAGAGTGCCATACTACAGTGAAATTTCTAGCATTTTCTTACATACACGCTTTATATACACATATCATTCCTACAAGTGAATTATAAAAACATAAACACATAAATAAATCAGACTGAAGGAAAATAATGTAAACCATCTAATAAGAGAGAAAAATTTAACACACCAGCCCTATAAATTCATAAAAGTAGGCTGTCAGGTATGCTCTGAGTTTCCTGATACCAAAACACAACAATTAAATGATTCATAATTTATTCTGTAGGAGAAAAAGTTGCCAGTGAAAGATTTTAACGCCACTGAAGCCTAGAGAAATTTCTTGTGAGACCCCACATAGAGTGCTGAATGACTGAGTCAACTGCATCTCAATAACATCCCCACACCTTGCCCTCCAAAACATAAAGGCATTGGCATGTTTCATTGAGCTACTTACTGTACTATCATTCAGTGTAACTTTGAACTTAAAGTAAAGTGCAATTTAACACAAAGCAATTCTACCAGTATTGCTGCATTGCACAATTCTGGGGGCACTGTTCACATAGGTAGTACTGAAACAAGAATTGAAAACACCAATTGTAATAGAAGAAAGGTGCTGGTTTCATAAATATGGCAATGGTCAGTAACAAAATCTATGACAAACCCTTTCCACAATGGCTGTGGAACTTGCTACTACCAGTCACTGACACAAATACACATTATAAAAGATTCAGAGACGTTAGTAATCATGCACTTATGCTTGCTATGCTCCTTGTAGATGAGCCTGAAACTGCCCCCTTCAAGATCTTTTCTCCCCTTCTCTATTTAGTAATCGAACCTACAAACTATATTTCCCATCCTCTTTTGCAGCTAGGATTGGCCTTTGGAATCAATATGATGGGTACAGAAGTGATGTGGGCATCTTTTTAATTATTTCTTCAAGTGTACTTGCCATGGGCTCTTTTCCATCTCTCTTCCTGCTGGCTAAGAATTGATGGCTCCTGGAAGAACTTTGGAAGCTGTGTGTTGAGGTTAACAGAGTTGCCTCACCAACTGTGTACTGCTTGCCTCTGGACTTCTATGTGAGAGAGAAATAAAAATCTATTTTGTTTAACAGTCTTCAGTGTATTTTTCAAAAAATTAATCATCTTCACATCTGTGGGCATTGTGATGGGGAGGGACATGCTTGAAATG
>CAUYRT010049284.1:0-12120 GCA_963574885.1 Lepilemur ruficaudatus
ACTCATACACTGCTGGTGGGACTGCAAACAAGATGGGCCTTCTAACCCCTGCTCCCTAGTTTAGTGTCTGGAGCATCGTAACATCTCAGTAAATGGTGCGTGAATTAGTGAATGAATAAAATAAACTATCCTTATTAACTAGTTTTTTACTGATTTTGCAGATATTTGTTGAGTAGCTCATATACTACATACTGAGAGGATTCAGCATTGTCCATACAAGCCTCACTATTATTGGTGTTAAGACATGTATATAAAACAGTTTTAAAGATATCACAGAACCATAGAAATATAAGAAAAAAGTAGAAAATGAAAATATCATAAAAAAACATTTTTTGCTAAGCATATTGTCAGGCATTTCACATAAGTTATTCATTTAAATTATATTCAACAACCCTTCCATTTATATATTATTATATTCATTTTTATGAAGGAAGAAAAGAAACTCAGAAGTTAAATAATTGGCATACAGTTTCCCAGCTAGGATGTGGGTGGGTCAAAATTCACTTATATCAGTGTGACTTCAAATTTTATTTTCTTTCCATTATACTAAAAATGAAAACCTTCTCCTCTCTTCTGTCAAAAACTGTGAAGGATCTGAGATTTTACTGTACTTGCAAGCTAACAGCTTAGTCACTATAGTTTCACGGATGCTGACAGACAACACAAGGTCCCTGGATCAGAGACAAAGGACTTGATGACTTACAACATAGCAACAGCATGAGCTTTGCATCCATGTCAGTTCCCTTAGCTCCCAATTCCCATGTGGCAATGCAAAAAGACTGTCTTTTTTTTTTTTTTGAGACAATCTTTCTCTGTTGCCTGGACTAGAGTGCCGTGGCATCAGCCTAGCTCACAGCAACCTCAAACTCCCGGGTTCCAGTGATCCTCCTGCCTCAGCCTCCCTAGCTGGGACTACAGGTGCATGCCCCTCTAAACTCCTGAGCTCAAGTGATCCTCCCGCCTTGGCCTCCCAGAGTGCTAAGATTACACAGGCATGAGCCACTGCGCCCAGCTGAGACTGTCTTGAAAAAAAAAAGTGTACAGTTTGAGTTTTCAAATAAGTACATCTCTGTAAAATCATAATCATGTAAAGATAACAAACATTTCAATGGCTCCAGAAAGTTCCTTGTGTTCTTTAGTCCCCCTTTCCTAAGCTGCCATTGATTTGATTTGTCATCTAGATTTAATTTTTATTTTCTATAATTTTATATAAGTGAGATCATGAAGTATTCTTTTTATTAGAGCATCTGGATTTTTTCCACTCAGTATAATGATTTTGAGATTTATTCCTGATATTAACAGTTCATTCCTTTTTATTGCTGAGTAGTGTTCCTTTGTATGGATACACTTCAATTTGTTCATCCACTTACCTGTTAATGAACATTTGGCTTGTTTCCACTTTTATGCTATCACAAATAAGGCCAGAAATATAAAATTTATTACTACTTCCATTAAAATATTCCCTTATGATCTTCTCACAATTTAGTAATTTAGGGACTTTAGCTTTCAAAAGACGTCAACCATTAGCACATTTTCAGAATCCCAATTAAATCTCCAAATGACTGAGTTTGCATAGTACTTTTCCTTTCTCTTTTTCCTTTCTCTCTTTACAGTAATGCCTCACCAGAAATAAAGTGGGGCAAAAAAAAGGAAACAAAAAAAGGGGGGGGAATGTCAAGAAGAATGTCACAAATCAGAAAAATCTATTTTTTGTTCGAAGATAAATCTATTCATTTCTTGGTCTAAAATAGCTATCAGGTTGTAGGTTTTAAATGAATAAGGGCTGCTTCATTTAAGTGAAATGATTATAACAATGATTATTTCTCTGGGGACTTTCTTTCCTTACTAAGCCTTTGCATAGGCGTTTTGATTCATAAAGGTGTTGGTGTTCATTAAACCTTATACTCAGTTTATATTTTTATTTTTTCTGCCTGTTTTCACTCAATGAGAGGCTATGGTTCAGTGTTTCCTTTTGTGGTAAGTATGTAATTTTCTAGCTTTTCAGATTATTTTGCTTTTCGGAGTTGTGCTTAAAATCTCCCCCAGAAGAGGAAGTGACTCATTTCTATACAGTGGCATGTAGGTGTTTGATGAATGTTGCTACCAGGTAGAAATAGACTGGGATGCCAGTGTAAATGGAGTTTTACAGCTACTAAAATGTGAAAGATTTCAATTTTCTTAGGAATTGAAATTGGGGGAAAACTACTTTAGAAGTTGGTAAGGGTTCTGTGTTCTGAGGGAGAACTTTGGGCAAATAAAATTGTATAAATGTTATGAAACTGTTGACAGCCTAATGCAAGATTGATATGTTCTTTGAGATGCTTTCTCCTTCTAAAATACTGGCTTGGGTCTGTATAAGCTTGATCAGGATGATACCCTGGGTGTAGTGTAGGCCTGATATGTGAGATCACCTAGACCAATTTTCAGAACTTCTGGCTGTTGGGAATTCACAGAAATCTCCAAGTCTATGTGTTCTTCAAACTGCTGTGGGATAAAGAAATGAGGAAGTGAATTGCACAGTTATCTTCCTCTGCAGACTTCTTAATGTCCTAAAAATAATGGCATTATCCTCATTTTGGCCACGATGAGAAGTTGAGTTACAAATACCACATTGTCCTGCAAAGCAGCTGCCGTACATGAAACATGAGAATGATCTTGACTTGTGTGGTAAGACTGATGTCAGTATTTTTAGGCACATTTCCCACCTGGATAGGGCTTATTACATATTAAGGACAACAACATATAGAAGATACACGGCTATTTAAAAACTTCTTTTCCTAATAAAGCCAGATTCCACTAGTTATGGCAGTGCCTTCTATATAGAATCTACTTAATAAGGTTTCGTAAAAATGGATGAATTTAAAACTGCAAGGTGGTGGTGTTAAATTTAAAATACTTTCTTCAGGTAAAACTGTCTATGTTTTACAGTTTGTAATTCATGGAAAAATGTAAGCAGCTTGATTTTTTAAAAATTTTACATTTTTATTATCTTATTTTGATCATTGTTTTAATGCACAATATATTATAGAACCTCCTTGGAGTTCTGAAAACTGATTAAGAATTTGTATTTGAGAGAAAATTTCCAAAAAATTGGAATATCTGTTAGTTTAGAATAAAATATGAAAAATAATATTTATAGTATAAAATATACTACTAGGATATTTTCTAATATGTGGTCTTTCTCAATAAAAATGAAGAAAAGGATGTCTGTGCGTGTGTGTGTGTGTGTGTGTGTGTTAGTAGACAACAAAGAAAGAAATATGAAGATTTAACTGGTTAGAATGTAAGCTATAAGCATGAAAAGAAATGTGGATGATAAAAGAAAGGTATGAGATTCTAAAGCTGGAGGGTTGTTTTGATTAAACTCCGAATGGTATGCTGCTGAAACAGACTTCCATGTGCTTGACCAAGTTTGAATCTTCCTGGGTATTAATATAGGCAGGTAACAAAGATCTCACAAAGATAAGCCTGCACTGATTTAATAGATCAATCTATTGAATATTTTTAAAGTTTATTGAATATTTGCTATTTGTCAAACACTATCCTAGAAAATTAATATAGAGCATCTTCCCTCAAAAGGTCCATAGTATGGAGGGGGAGACAGAGAAATAGACCAAAAATTTCAGTCTAGGGCTTAGGGATGCATCAGAATTCTGCCTTGGTCTCACTATTCAGCCCAAACCTACTATCAGGTCTCAGCTATTGGAGCTCAAAAGGAAATGTCTGCTTTAATATTATCTCTGCCATCCCTGAACTCCTGTGTGAACACCAGGTTAGCATTATATATAATCTATACAACTATATCTCCTACATATGCAAGGTATGACATTCAACCTTGGGATTAATGTTTGAATGTTAACTTTTAAATGTAGGTAAACATTGTATATATAACCTAAAGTCAAAATCTCCTTATATTCTTTTTATATTGAATATTGAATTCCAAAAAATTAGACTGGGCATGGTGGCTCATGCCTGTAATCCTAGAACTCTGGGAGGCTGAGGCGGGAGAATCGCTTGAGGTCAGGAGTTTGAGACCAGCCTGAGCAAGAGTGAGACCCTGTCTCTACTAAAAATAAAAAAAAAAATTAGCCCACCATCTAAACATAGAAACAAATTAGCTCGGTATGGTGACAAGCACCTGTAGTCCCAGTTACTTGGGAGGCTGAGGCAGGAGGATTGCTTGAGCCCAGGAGTTTGAGGTTGCTGTGAGCTAGGCTGGTGCCATGGCACTCTAGCCCAGGCAACAGAGTGAAACTGTCTCAAAAAAAAATCCCCCAAATTAAATAAACAGAGGAATAGATGAACAAATAGTACAAGTACTAAGAGATACTGCTTTTGCTAGATAACTTTTTGAAGAACATTATGTTTTCAATAAACAAATGTTTATAAAAATTATAAAATTTATGTATAAATGTATACATTATAAAATTGTAACTGCCAATACCAATAGAAGAAGAATACAGTTGAGATCATATTATATTTCTAATCTTTGTAGAATTCTTAACTTTGTAGAAAACTTTATGACTCAAAATTTTATGAGAAGGAAAATTTGCATCATAATGTGTAATGACATCCATTGGGAATCTTCTTCCATCAGACGTACTAAAAAGCATACAAAGTGTGAAGAGGAAAGTGTTAGAAAAAGTAGATGTACCCTAAAATATCAGCAATCTCAGTCAAAAGTGAGGATGCACTTAGTAAAACAAATGTGTAGCATGGACACTTCAGGAGAAGCTAGCGACTAACAAGGGTGAGAAAAAAATTTAAATAATTCTTAAATGAAATTATAATAATTGTAATATTGATTAACATATCTGATAAAGTTTCATCATTATTCTTATAGTCTCTAAATGTGTTCTGTTGGAATCAACTTCAGCCTCAGCTTTGGTGTAACATAGATTTTAGAACTTAGCTTCCACGAGATAGAGGTGTAATCAGGGTATTAGGGGCAGCATATAGAAGGGTCTTTAACTCAGTTTGGGGTCAGGGAAAGTTTCCTATGTTGTCTCAAAAGATGAGTGGGAATTCATGAGATAAAAAGGGGTGTGGTGAGTACAGGGGATGGAGGGACCACAGGAGGCTTAGTGTCACTGGGGTATAGAGTATGAGGCTGTCATTGGGGGTGGTGGGGCTGGAAAGGAGCTGAGCCAAGAGGGTTTCTCTGCCAGGCTAATAGTTTAGGCTTTTCCTTTTGAAGAGTTTTAAGGAGAGGGGTGACTGGCTCAAATTTGCACCATTCACTGGTGATTTGAGTGGCAAAAGTGTGGAGATTGGATTTGACAGAGGAAAACCCATTGAGGGAGCTCCTGGAACAGTGAAGGGACATGAACCAGACTGAGACATTGGTAGGGTTGAGAAAAGGTTGGTGATGACTGGCTTTGAGAAAAGGGAGGGAGTTCTAAGAAGCTGCCTAAGCTTTGCAGTGGAGTGACCAACTGAATTGTGGCACAGTTAGAGACCTGAATGTAGGAGGAAGTAAAGTTTATGGTAAAGGAAGGTGGATGTTGAGCTTTGGTGTCAATGAGTCTCAAAGTGGTTAAGCTAGCAGGCACTGGGATACATGCTTCCAGAGCTCGATCGTACCACACGCTAAGGGAGATGTAGGTAGATAAAATGATGCGAGTAGAAGTAATCACTCGGGAAAGCAGCAGAGTGTTAGAAGGTGATCAGTGCCATGAATAAAAGAAAAATAGAACATGGTAAGGGAGCTGAAGAATGCTGGGACTTAGGGAAAGTGTTTTAATTTTTAATTTGGGTGAACATGTAGGCTTGATTAAGAAGTGAAAGACTTCAAGCACTGGAGTAAAGACTTGAAGGTCTCATCATCCACAATTCCAGCCTCATACTCTATGCCCCAGTGACACTAAATGTCCTGTGGTCCACCCCCTCTCCTCACAGCGGATGTCTGAGGGAAGAGCACTGCAGGCGGAGGAAAGGGCCAGAACAAAGACACTGACTTGGGTGTCTGTCTGGGGGGAGTTGGAACATGCAGGAGCCTGGAGTGGCTTCGATGGGTGAGTGAGGAGGGAAGAGGAAGGGTGAAGCCACAGAGATAACAGGGGCCAGAGCATGTAGGACTTTATTGGCCATTGTGAGGACTTGGCTTTTCCTCTGTATGAAATATGGAATGTTGGAGGGTTTTGAGCAAAGTAATGACATGATCTGACTTAGATTTTGATGGAATCACTATGGCAGCTGGGTTGGGAAAAGACTGGGGGTAGGAACAGTACTGTAAGCAAAGGCACCCTAAGGAGGCTATGCAGCAATCCAGGGAGAGCTTCCAGCTTCATATCCTGCTGGTCGCTGGGCTCATGGCTTCTATGCTCCCCACCCCCCTTAGGGCCCTGCATATGCTGGTCTTCCATACGGGATGCCCTCCGCTTGCCATTTGTCTTTGCCTGATTGATTCCTCCTGTTCTTTTGGATCTTTCTGAAAACAGAGGTCTTCTCTGACCATCTATGTTAGCTCTTCATTAGGTCCCCACTGTTATATGTTCTTAAGGCTTCTAGTATTTATCCCTCTTGTAGCTTGTTTGTAAATATTCAAGTACATGAGTCTACACTCCACTCCGTATTTTATGAGGGCAGAAACTTACGACAACCAGTAAATAGTTGCCAGATGAGTTTATTCCTGCAGTAAATGTGACTGAATGGATGAAACAACGAGGCAGAAAGAAGACTCTAAGCCTGTGACTGAAGTATTCAATAAATTGGGCTCTTGATTTGGTAACTACAATGAGAAGAGAGGAGGGTTGTATAATAAAATGCCAGGAGTTTCAGGGGAGGAGAGGTCATCTGTCTTGAGCAACCATCAAAAGCCAGTGCTCTTCCCCTCTCTCCATCCCCTCAGTCCTTTAGAAATTAGAAAAGCAGAGAAGAGAGTTGTAAACATGTGCCCAAGAGTCTGTGGGCCGTAGGAAAATGCCCATGTCAAGAGAAAATAGCAAATTCATTGAACATCTTTAATCCAAGCCAGACAGTCTCTTAATTAAGACATTCAGTCTTCGATTACAGCCCTCTAGGAATGACTTCTGTTTGCATTTTATGTTTGAATTTCACAAGTCATAATTTGTCCCCAGAACTAGACTCATCAGATATATCTTTGTGGTAACACCTTTAATTAAACTATTAAGATCTACAGCTGTGAAAATAAAGACACCTTAAAGCACAAGAAATAAATTTGAAAAGACTTTTCTGTCATAGGTATTACTTGGAAGATAGTTTTCCAGAAAATGGAATATTTGAACAATGGTCATCATAATAATTTGGGCTATTTGTGGTCATAGAAAGTCCAGGAACTGGAACACCCCAAAAGCCTAAATTGATTTAGTTTTGTCTATTCTGTTTCCACCTGTCTTCAGGACAGTTCTCCAGGGTGCATGGACGTGCGTCATAACATTTTCATAATTTTGCCACTGGAGGGCTCAATGGCCTTTTTAATGTTTCTTTCAGGAGACCAAATTTTATGTTTGCATAACAGACTTTGAGACAAAGTTTTTTTCTTCCTCTTTTGAGATAACCTGTTTTGAGGGATACAGTTAGGTTTCCAAGTAGTTGGGTGACTATAGCCAAAAAGCTTTTGCAAATACTCTTAAAGATGGAAACTCTTGTCATTGCTGCATTTAAACAAATCAAATAGGGTGCACTCATCTCTGTCCCGGGGAATACAAGGGAATTGAGGCTATACTGAGCAAGGCTTGTGCTCCGTTAGATGTGCATGTGCACATGTGGTGTGCTTGTGTGTCTGTTTTGGTAACTGTGGGAAGCAGTGGAACAGCGAGGACTTAGAGGAATTGTATGATTAGTGTAGTTGGGATGGGAATAGGAATATTTTAAAGGAAATATTGAAAGAATATGGGGGTCGGTGTCAGGGGACTAGTGGTCATGGATGGTTCCAGGATTCCTGCTGCATATTCTGTTGTAAAGATTATGATAGTGGATCTTTTTCTGGATGTGTTATGTACCCATGTTCTAACCTCTCTGAGGCTGGTGATGGAGCGTGGATTGTGCAAAGGAACTTTGATGTGAGTGACACATCGATTCGGCATCTGCATACTTTTTTGTAACGTTTAGGAGGCATAGGGGGTAACAATGAGGTGTTATGCAAAAAGTTGGAAACAGTGTTAGCCCCCAAGTGAAAGTATAAAACCGATGTAAAACAGAGATGGAAATAACAGAATGGTTCTCCCCGAATGTAGCAGAAATCCTATTCTGCTACCTTTGGCTTATGATTTAGTAAGACTTAACTATAAACTAGTTGAAGGATAAATATATTTAATGATGAATAATATGCCAATCAGAAAGACGATGATTGCTCAGACTGAAACCTACTTGGAGGTAGGGGAGAGTGTGAGAAAGTAACTTTGGAGGGGCCTGGCTAAGAACTGCTGAAGAAGACTGGCATAGAAACTTCAGTTCTTTTGACCTCCTCACATGGTGATGGATGCTTGTTGCCTCTAAAATTTGGAATCACTAAGGAATTTCCCTTGTTAGAATTTCATGCTTATTCTACATTTGGTTTATTATTTGGCCTTTTATGAATTTGCTATTGCAGAGAACGTACTGGATATATCTGTGTGAGTATTCAGAACCTCATGTCAGTTACGGTTTTTGGATTGGCTCCACATCTGCATGTGTGGTGTGATGCGGGAATCAGGCTCTGTCCTAGCAGAGTCAAGAGCAAGGCTGTGGACCGTGGTGAATTCCCCGAGGTAAATGCTCCCTTCTGAGGCTGCTTGCAGCCTGCCAGTGAGCCTGTTCTAGCGATGCCTCTCCCCTTCCTTCCAATCTCTACAAATCCCACTAAGTATTTCACAGAGTGAAGCAGAGAGAGAGAGACTGGGACCAGGAAAACTGGAATTTTTAAAAGGAAATACTAATCATGTTTCTAATCATGTTTTATTAACAAATCCAAGAAGGAGTTATTGTGCATTTACTGGGTGCTTAGCATTTTATATTTTCCTCTCTTGTGTTCCACTGCAATGTACCAAGGAAATAAAGTGGAATATTTTTCTCCCTTTGAAGCCTGGTTTTCTTGCTGTAAAATAGCAGCCACAACTTTTAGCAAAGGCTCCCCAGAGAGGCAGAAAACAGCAAGCAAGGGGCTTAGTAATGGGGCTCCCTGCCTTGGTCGTGCCTAGAGGAATGGAGCAGTTCTTTATTCACAGGTCTAGGGGCCATCCTACCAGAGTTATCTCTTCTGGGGGGATTCCAAGCTTGCTCTAACTCACCCCATGTCCCAGATGGTCTACTTTTACATTAGAATCAGCAGGTGATTCTGGGGAACTTCAGGCTCAGCCATGGTGCCTGCTAGTTCTTGGAAAAGGTTAAGGGGCTGAGAGGTGGCAGACTCCACTTCCTCCAGCTGTCCATGCTGTGGATATCTCTGGAATTCCTGTGATTGGCCTGGCAGAGTGCCACCTTGCCAGTCCTTAGAGGATGTTTGGGGTTTCTGGCTCAAGAACAGGCTGAAAATAGAGACTGAAAGTAACTGCTACACACCCAAGCATTCCTAGGAACTTTCTGGGAAAGTTAATTGATATGAAAGTGGCTTAGACTATAAGGATTATGAGGAAATATCAGAATACCCAACTAAAAATGGCTTAAATGAGAAGCCTACTTTAAAGCTTACTTAATGAGGAGTTTTGAAATAGGCAGTTTCAGGGTCAGTTTGGCTACTCAACAGAGTCTTCACGGACCAAGACCCTCTTCATATTTCTCTTCTGCTATCATCAGGATGTCAGTGAAGTCTCCTGCTGTGGTCACAGGATGATTCCAGCAGTTTGGTTATTCTGTGTTCCTGGATGTGTTTACACATCTGTGGTCCAACCTTTCTGAGGCTGGTGCTGGAGCATGGATTGAGCGAAGGAATTGTGATGTGAGTGACACATCAATTTGCAATCTGCATAATTTTTTGGTGACCTTTTTTCAGGAGGGAGACAAATAGTAGATATTTCTTTGTGCATCTTTGGTTTTTTTTTTTTTTTTTTTTTTACCAAGGAGGAAAATGCTTCCCATGATCACCCAGCAGGCTTTATCTTAAGTCTTTTTGGTCAGAGCTGAATTGTATGCCCACCTGTTATCCAATAATCAGCAAAGACTATACATAATCTCTACCTAGACCAATCCCAATTGCCCTCCTGGAATAAGCACATTGCTACTCAACAGTCCTCACAGGAAATAATGAATAAAACTTAAAGGAAGATGGCCAGTTATTAATATATTTTCTAAGATCTGAAAAGAGAAAACCAGCTTAAATTACATCAAAGAGAATTTAGAATGGCTTTTAGAAAAAAATGTACAGACAAGAAGTTGGTATTGTACACTGGATCATTTTATTGAGATTATGGATATGTATTCACTAAGTATCTTCTGAAATAGAATGAATGGATTTTGATTAGAACATGATTCAGCCTTGCTTGGAAGCTGAAAGACACACTAAGTGACCATAAATGTTTCTTTCATCATATTGATAAGGGTAAATGTCATCAGCAAGGAATTAGCTAAGAACAGTATTGAAATTGTTGTAAATGGGTGTGGCTTCCCAGGCTTTGAGAGACAAGTTCAGAAGTACAATCTGTTCCATTTTTATGATCATGTTCTTCTAGTTCAGTCAGTCTTAAACTTTACTGTATATAAAAATTAATTGGGAGCTTGTTAACCATACAGATTCTTGGCCACCACTTTCTATAAATGTTGACTCAGTAGATGTATTAGTTTTCTGTTGCTGCATACCAAATGATCAAACTTAGCAGCATAAAACAGTTCCAGTTTTTTATGTCACAGCTCTGTAGTCAGAAGTAGCTCAGGTGGGTTCAACTAGGTTCTCTACTTAGCGTCTTGCAACGTTGAGATCAAGGTGTCAGCTGGACTGGGCTTTTATCTGAAGACTCTGGGTTACAATCTGCTTCCAAGATCACTGTAGTTGATTTACTTCCCTGTGGTTGTAGGACTGAGGCCCCCTTGCCTTCTAGCGGTTGACTGACGACCACTCTCAGTTCCAGAAGCTGCTTTCAGGTCCTTTCCACAGGATCCTCCCATAACAGCAGCAGAGAATCTCCCTCACAGCAAATCCGTCTCATGTTCAAATCCCTCTGCCTTCCCTTTCTGCAACTAGATGGAAAAACTCTTTGCTTTTAAAGGGCTTATGTGATTAGGTTAGACCACCTGGATGATCTATCTTAGAATCAAATGATTAGTAACCTTAATTACATGTGAAAAATCCTTTTTGCCATGTACTATAACATAATCATGGGAGTAACACCAGGGGGTAGATATTGCAGGGGAGCATCTTAAAATTATTCCTACCACAGTATGTCTGGAGTGGGACCCATAGATCTCCATGTTTAACAAACTCCTCATAAGATTCTGATGCAGCACACAAATCGAGTGACAGATATCTCACTGAGACTTGGTCATGGCAATCCTTGTGGATTAAATTGAACCTGCTCAAATAAGAAATGGAGGCAGAAAAAAAGAAAAACTTCAGTTTCCCATTGTTTGTTGCTAGTGTATGAAGATTGCAACAGATATTTGTATATTAATGTTTTGTCCTAAAACCTTACCAAACTCATTTATTAGGTTTAGTTGGTTTTTTGTAGAGTTGTTGGATTTTCTACAAAGACAATTATGTCATCTGTGAATAAGACAGTTTTACTTCTTTTCAATCTAGATGCCTTTATTTCTTTTTCTTTCCTTATGGCACTGGCATAAACTGTGAGAAAAATACTGAATAGAAGTGATGAGAAGGCACATCCATGTTTTTTCCTAATCTTCAGGAGAAAGCATTTAGTCTTTCATCATTCTGATGTTAGCTGTAAATTTTTTATAATGCCCTTATTAGCTTGAGGGAGTTTCTGTTATCCTTAGTTTGGTGAGAGTTTTTATCAGGAATAAATGTTGAATTTTTGTCAAATGCTTTTTCCACACATTATTATTTGGATTTTCTTTTTGAATTTGTTAATATAATTAATTACAGTGATTTTTTTTTTTTTGAGACAGAGTCTCACTCTGTTGCCCGGGCTGTAGAGTGCCATGGCATCAGCCTAGCTCACAGCAACCTCAAACTCCTGGGCTCAAGCAATCCTTCTGCCTCAGCCTCCCGAGTAGCTGGGACTACAG